>JAHDVE020004736.1:0-23038 GCA_022606495.2 Halesus radiatus | reverse complement strand
GGCTTCTTTCAAATACGAGGTGTACCAAATTCGATCCTTCTAAAATTTCAACTGCTACGATGAGGGAATCGATAGGGGCGAATCCATCCGAGAAAAAGCCAAACAACTCTCTGAGCTCCTGGGTAACTAATAGCTACTCGAGGAAGAAAGAGTCAAAGCCAAAACCATTAGATAAAGGCTAGCGGGCAGCGGTGACAGTGGGTACAGTGGCTACGGAGGCAAGTCGAATAACTACGGAGGGGTATCATACAAAAATGATAACTCTTCAGGCAACAGTTCCGGCAAGTACGCAGGATTCAGTAACAAAACAGCCAATCAGTCCAGCTCGTCAGGAAATTACACTAGTACTTCCAATACTGCTTTTGGGGCTTATGGGGAAGAAAAATCTACATTGGACAAATATAGAAATCAGCCGGTCGGAGGCAGTGTTTACACCAAAGACAAAGATAAAGAGAAGGAGAAGGAAAAGGAGAGAGAACGGGAGAAATAAAGAGAAAGATAAAAAAAGACACACGAAGATTACTTGAGTTCAAAACAGGAACCAGAAACTAAGAAACCCTTCGAAAAGCAGGCTCCTAACCTGAGGAAGCCTGGAGAAGTCAAAGTGGCTCCTCCCATTGCAAAGACAACTCAACAGACCGTTATCGCATCAAAGCCTCAACCTAAAAGCGAATAAATTAATATCTTTGAAATGTCTGATCCAACCCCAACCCCGACCCCGATCACGCAAAGTGTCCCAGTCCAAAAGCCACCGGCCTCCACAACCCCCAATGTGGTTCAAGCCGGTCTCACTCTCGTTAATCCTATGTACGCAACTACAGCTGGAATGGTTGGACCCAACCTTGTTCAGCCACAACCACAGCAACAACTTCAACAAATGCCAAGCCTTGTAAACCCAATGTATTCAACTACCGCAGCTATGGCTGGCTTGAATTTTAATGGTCCAACTCCTGGATATGGAATGAATATAAACATGACTCAGCCCCAACAGTATGGTTTAAATCAGCCACAACATTTACAAGCTACACAGGCTGCCAAGCCAGTCCCATTCGGAATAACGATGAACACTGGAGTCACAAAGAAAGACGATGACGACTTTGGAGATTTTACTTCTTCCTCTGTGGAGATAAAAAATGTATGCCAATAATCATCACAATGCAAATTCAATGTTTTTTACATATTTTTCTTTATATATTTTATCCCTTTAGGACTCAAAATGGCTGAGCAAAGATGAATCTAGCCTTGTTGATATCGGTGGCCTAGGAACTGAAGTTAAGCAAAAGAAAGAGTAAAAGAAATTTGCTCCGCAAAAAAAAGCAACGAATTAAGGTGAACTCGAGATTACCACTGGTTTTGATAGTTTCTCATTAGGTGTTGCTCCTAATAACAACTCATTTGGACAAAGTTTCCCAGCCACTAACGTTACGAACTTTGGGGTTGTAGGTGGATATGGCCAGCCAGTCGGTTACAATCCCAATGTTGGCATGACTGGGGCGTACCAGATGAACCAACAACAACAACAGCAATATCAACAGCAGATGATGGCACAACAGTACCAACAACAGCTGACACCGCAACAGTATCAGCAACTGCTTATGCAACAGCAGCAACAACAACAACAGCGAGCATTTAATGGCTACCATTGATTTTTTTTTGTAGATGTTGACAAATTGTTAATTTTGACGAGATTTCTGTAACCCATTTTTATCCTTAAAATATCAGAGAATCGCATATTTTATTTCCGCTAAAACTAACTAACATCGCTAGAAATAATATCCATCATTATATCGAAGATAAACTGGACCTCGAAAAGTTTAGAAACGAAATGATTGTAAAAATATACAACTTAATTTAGTCATGCCTTAGCATTCGTAACAACATTTATGAGTATTAACATACTTTAGACCTGTGAGCCGAGTTGTTGTCCATTTATTTAACAAATATAGTACTGATAAATAGTGATATTAATAAATTATTTATAAAAGAATCATTGACAATTTCTAACTAAAAAAATATACATCAACATACTTTTTTTATTTGAATTGGAAATTAAATTTAAGTAAAAAACAAATAACAAACACAAAAAAATCCATTTAAATTTTTTTAATGATTAAAGATAAGAAAGTATTAATAGCTAGACTGACATACAAATAAATATACAGTTTTTGTTAATAAATAATGGATGATGTTATGGGAAATCATTCATCTTCTCTGTCTATATACTGGTGAATTATTGACTCTATGTGACTTCGCTTGCCAAAATTGATTAATAGTTTTTATATTCGAATAGAAATCTGCGTTGGCCTGTTAATTTTATTTTAACATTTAAATATCATCATAATAGTTTCTATCGCTTTCAAAATATTTTTTCAAAAAATTATTATAAATAAAGTGGCATGGTCGTTTGACGTAGAGAAATTATAGAAAATAATCATGATGAGATCCAATAATCTATAGATAATACAGTTCTTTGTGGACATTTTTATAAATTATCGAAAGACGGAATTCCGACAAATCAGACAAGATTTACCTAATAAATAAACTATAATATATCTATAATGTATTATATATACAATACGTTATATCATACAACTTATTATTTTTTTTTAATTATTGTTTCATTATAATTTATTCAAATTATAAAATCAATTATTGCTCTAAGGATACTCCTTTAGAAAATTTGAATATATAAATAGAAATTCAAAGATTTCAATTTTATATAAAATATGTTATCTGCTTCGTAGGTATAATAAATATATACATATTATATAAGAATTTATAGAAATAGAAATTAGTCGATAATGTCCTTTCCTCAAATTTATGAGTTCGTCTACCTAATCATAAAGCATCGATAATGCATATAGTATCAATTAATTAAATCTATTTCTAGCATTTTAAAATATGGCTGCGAATTCAGAAATAGTTTATTATGAATTAAAGGTTTTTTTTTTATTTTTTTTCAAATTTGAAATGATAAACAAAAGTTTATTTATTTTATATTAATTATATAATACATATTATTATCTATAAATTGAGATTAGAAATATCTTTCCACAATTTAAATTTAATAATATTATAATAACTATAGTAAATATATCAAGTACTGATCATTAAACAACAATATAAATAAGATATTTATCATTTATTCTGATCGATATGCCTCACTCTCTTCAGACTGTATTCCTCAATATATTGAATAATCTCACGAGTCCGACGCAGATGAGCCAGCTTTTGAGATTGGCAGATCCTTGTTGACAGGATCACCTGCAATGGTGCCAGGTTCTTCAGAAAATACACGGCAAGTCTCCTACTCACTCCTGCGTAAAAATGTTGCTAGCTGGCTCCGTAGACATCATTTAAACTCTCTTTTGGTTGCAAAAAGACCTCCAAATTCTGTAGAGTCACAAAGTGGCTCATGTTTTATCTCAAGAGGCTCGTAAGGCCGTAGTAACGGTTCACTGTGAGGTTGGGTTCGGTCGCCATGCTCCGGAAAAGCCGTTCGAGGTATTCTCTCGACTTGACTTGTTTGCAAAGGAAGGTAATGACCTGAAAGACAAGGTTGGTGAGGATATTTCGGCCTGGATTTGGTTGGGTCTTGGGTTTGGACTTAGTAATGGATTTGTGATTTTTCCTTTTTTTTCTGCCATTGGGTCTCTTAATTTATTTTTAAATATCCTTCAGGTCGGTGTCTTTTTTTTCTCTGTCTTAACTTTCCTTCTAAGTTTTCACCTTCGTATTCTCTCCAACGTTGTTTGGTTTATATAAAATTTCCTAAAAAAAAAATAGAATAAAAAAAAACAAAAATAATATAATAATAAATAAACGATCGATAATATTTAATTAACATAATAAGATACTCATAAGAATTACTATATAAAAAGGTAATATTTTTATAATCAATGGAGAATTCACCCAACAGCTAATGAATGAATTTAAAATTACAATAAAAAATTTAACAAAACAATATACACAAAAATATTAGGATTTAGAACATGATATTAAAAAAATAAAAATAAATTAATGAGTGATTTTAGTTTCAATCTTTATTTTTTTTTGTAGGTTTTTGTTTATTTTTTAAAAAATAACTGAGATTTAAATTTCTTTGTTTTTTTTAAAGAACATTGCAGCTATATTTCGACATATTAAAGAAATAGAGAATATATTTTTAATTGATAACTCTATAGAATCGCCAGTCTTCAGTCCTGCGACAGTGGATAGGTATTTTTGCAACAATAGACGATTGAATTTATTTTTTAAAAGAACAATTCTGGATCATTGATGGGTGTTTTGAATGAAAAAAAATAAAGAATCTCTACAACTGTCTATTTTAAAAAAAAACATTATTTGATTTATATTTCTGGAAATATATTATCAACAAATGATCTAAACCATTTGCCAATCTCAATTAACTTAGGTCAATCACATATACGTTTTGAAAATTGATAAACAACGTGTTGTGGAGGAGAGATTGTCAACAAATCATAACCAATTCCCCGTGAAAAAAGTAGTATTTCAAAAAATTATGATTTTTACCTTGATAGATTGCGGAGAATCGACTTTGATCTCGAGGGGACCTGGTGAAAACGGTGGTGTTTCTGCTGGGCTGGTCCGATATTGATTGTCATAAGGGTTGTCATAAGGGGGGACTACGGGAGAGTAGTAGCAACAAGGAAATGGAGTCACAGGACTGCCCTGCCACAGATTCTGATTAAAGTGGTTAGACAGATGTAGATAATGCATGTATCTCATGTAATCGTAGGGATCCTAAGTTGTTTGAGTAGAAATAATTACCATTTCTCTAAAAAAGTTAGATTGAGCCTTTGATTTGATTTCTTTTTGATTTTCTTTATATATTTTTTTATTTCTTATTTTTATATATATACATATATTTATAGATATTTGTAATAATTTTCTTTACTTTTATCCTTCGTATATTTTTAGACATAAAATATTATAATTAATGTTTTTATTTATTATTGATGAAATATCATCTAATATTTTTTTAATGGATGTTCAGAGATAAATATACAAAAAATAAATAAAATATTCACATCCATATCTATCTATCTATATTTTATTTATATTTATATTTATATTTATATTTATATTTTTTATTACCACACTGCAGATATTAATATAAAAAATGTGCTATAAAAAAATTGTCAGATAATATTTATTTGTGATCGATTATGCTAATAGTTCAATATAATAACCCACTATAAAATTGGCTTGCAATTTTTTAGATCTAATAGCTTTATCTTTTCATTAGAACTTTCATTTTTTTCTGACTCTTTTAGGAAAGAGCCGACCACGCACATAAAAATAATGGATTATTCTAAATTTATTGGAATTTTACTTATAATTTTTAATTTTATTTTTATTTTCTGATGTAATTTTGAGAATTGGTAATAAATAATATTTTTTTAAAGTTTATGAAGTGTATTTCGCATATCGTGGCACTCATCCCCCAATTATTTCCAATAATTAGGCTGATTTCTTTGGAAACGATGATCAATAAATTGATTGCTACAAAACATATGCATCTATTGATAAAAAAAAAGAAAATACCAAAAAAAGAGAGAAACTTAATTGTTAGAAAAATATGGGAATGATATTTTTTTAATGGAAATAAAATTACGATAATTTTGAAAGGCAATGCCTTGTCGAAGCAGAATCCTTATCTTATGGCAAATGTTCACACAAAGTGAATTAGCAAATTACTAGTGATATCTTTATAATTTTATTTTTTGCTTTATAATGTTTGTTTATTTTAGAAATGCATTCTTTTCTTTACTATTTATTATTATTATTATTATTTTGGATTGATAAACTTGGTTGTTGATAGTAAAAAATGTATAGTTTGAATATAATTGACTATCGCTTTCGTTCAACTCCATATTTATATATTTTTTTTTATTAATTACTATTATTATTTTTTTAGTTTTTTAATCTCATGATTATATTTTTATTTTAGCAAATTACAAAAGTTATTTACATTTTTCTGTCAGCCAGTTATTGAATCACAAGTAAAATAATAAATAAGTGTTAATATTTGATAGATCAGTGTTTCTAACAAATTTTGCTAAAATCAACGGTATTGGACTAAAAAAGGCGTAGGAGTTAATATAGAAACTAGGCTGATAAAAATAAAAATATACATTAGTCTTTTCAAGTCAAGTCTCCGATATGTTCAATGATTCATGTTTAATACCCTATTTCATGGATTTCTATGTTCAATCGTATTAAGGAATTTTTAATTTAATATATATATATTTCATGTTAATTTAAAAAATATATGCCCACTAAGTTTTTATCGGCTTTTACAAGAGGAATCAACAATCCCTTTCTGCTGAATATATTAATTAATTAAATTAAAAAAAACCTAAATATATATATATTAACTCTCGCAAATTCACATGGGAAGACCTTAAAATTAGCTACCACCAGAAATATTCTATAACCAAACTGAGGCATCCAAGTATTAATCCAGCACTCGAATGCAGACCATCCAGACCCAGATGACTGAAAGATGCATCGAGCTCCTCAACATCCCGCCCCCGGCACTCATCTTGGACATCGGATGTGGCTCCGCGCTCTCAGGAGAAATGCTCAATCAAAGTGGGTATCTATGGGAAGGTATCGATATCTCCAAGGATATGCTCGAAATCGCCGCTTCCAAGAAGATATCGGGAGGGGGGTTGTTCCAAGCTGACATGGGTCAAGGCTGGAAAACGAGAGCAGGAGTATTCGACGGAGTGATATCGGTATCGGCACTGCAATGGATCTGTGTTGCAAGTCGCAAAAACGATAATCCATTCAAACGGGCTTGCAAGTTTTTCCAATGCTTATACGAATCTATGGCAATGGGAGGCCGCGCTGTCTTTCAGTTTTATCCTGATGGCAAAAACCAACTCTAAATGATAACGACAGCGGCCATGAAGTCTGGATTCTCTGGAGGGTTGGTGATCGATTACCCGAATAGTACAAAAGCCAAAAAATATTACTTGGTGGTTTAAGCCGGAGGAAACAGAAATTTAGGAATTGTGGAGATAAAAGGCAAAATGTAAAACTAAGGTGATATTAGTGAGTAAGACTAAGACCAAAAATAATAAGGAGTGGTGAAAAATGAGAAAATAAAGTAGCAACAATCAAAATATTTCATTTATTATTGTCATTTTTATTAATTGCGTTGTATAGAAAGAAAAAGTTTATTAAGAAAGGCCCGACCAATCATTTCAAGTCGAGAGACTGGATAGTGAAAAAGAAAGAACGACATGCTCACAAAGGTATTAAAGTCAGACCCACCACCAAATACACAGGGAGAAGGAGAAGAAGTAAGGTTTGATCCCTTAATTTGCATCGTCCTGATTTTTTATTTATTTTTTCTGGTTCGACTGTACTTCAAAAAAAAAAAATCATCGGAAAATAGTTAAAAAATATTTTATTCAAATCAACTAAATGATAGAGATCATAAAAACAATTATTAGTATTATTTTGGATTGGCATTTTAGAAAGTAAAAGTAAATAAAAAAATATTGACAAACAATATCAGCACAAAAAAGTAAAAAAAAAATCTGAAAATATAGATTTCGATCAGAACTTTATATTTAAATACTTAAAGTTGAATCCATCCGAGTTACGAGTCGTAGCAGGGGGTGATCTCATTCGATTATTATTAAGGCATGATGTATAATTATACCCTGAATTAGTCAAGCCACCTGAATTCATACTATTTGGGGACCGTTGCGTGTTTATACGGGGAGAATGTGGCGGTGATGGCATTTCTTTAATATTCAATATCAGAGGTTGTCTGGGAGAGCGCCTTCCTGTTTCCTGAGGAAGTCTCTCAAGTGTAGGAACAGGTGCTGTGTACTTGACCAAAAGCACGTCTCTATTGTGCCAATTGCGCGACCCTTCCTCGCGAGTAGAAACTTTATTTTCTAGTTTTTAAAGTTCAAGATTAAATTTGATGTCAAGTTATTTATTCGATATCATGGATTTCTTATTAACTTAATCAGCGGGTGCTTTTGGAATGCTAGTAATATTTTTCGCTAGGTTTAAGTTCTGTTGGGAATCCTATCCTTTCTACCCTTTGTTCTTCTTCTTGGACCGGCTCGCCTCATCTGCCCCTTTGCTTCTTTTAGAATGGAGTCGAGAATGCTTTTCTTGTAAATCCTATTTAAGTGCTCGTAGTTCCGTCTCAAGAACAAGTCTGAGTTTATTAAATTTTTGATTATTTTTTAAATCTTGATTATCAGCATAGGATTCATCCCATTAATCGCATTCTAAATCCTCGCCGTTAGTGAGAAGACGCGAATACTATGTCGATCGTCCACCCATTTTATTGCGTTAATTTGCCATCAACGACAACCTGGAGTGCTTCTCGTGGTCTTTGGTCGCCATTACTTCGCTGCTGCCAAAGGATTGTTGTTCAGAGGGAAGGATATTTTTTAATATAGTACGATATTTGGCCAGTTCTTCCTTCAGAGCATCATTTTAGAGATGCAGCTCTTTGCACTTTTACTGGGACTCCGAGAAGCTCTTGGCGACCATGGTGTTGAGATTTTGTAAAGAACTGATTTATTGGGCATGCTTGGTTCTGGGAATAAACTCTTTTTCGAGGTTCTTGAGCTTGGCTTGGACGAGGAGAGTAATCTTTTGCTCGAGAAAACTATTATTATCAGTTTCGGGGGAGTTATCGCTGGTTGGAGATTCTTCGATATTTGTTAATTCTGAAGGGGTTATTTTTTCGTCGCTTCTATTATTGATGGACCTAAAAAAAAATTTAAGAAGAACAAAAATATCATCAAAAGAGTGTGGTTTGAAAATTACATGTGTGAAGGAGACACTGACTTTTTTGAAGTTTTCTGGTCGAGCTGTTGGTGGTATCTGACTTGTTCTGTTGTTTGTTTGGTCCGAGAGGAAAACACCTCGTCAGATAATGATTTTTCGAGTTCATGCAATGTTTCAATAAAAAGTGCGGCGATTTTATTGGGCCTAAATAACATACTGGTCAATGAAAAATTAAAATAGCGGTATATTATTTGGTGGGTACCTTTTCTCAGATGCCATCGAGAATATAGAATGATTTCTGGAGTTTGGAAAATAAATATACAGTATATATTATATATATTTTATTGAATTACATTGTTTAGGGAGGAGAGATCGCTTCATGTTATTATATATTATATTTTATCATAATACTCTGAAGTTCATTATATAATACTCTGGAGTCCACTTTAACAAAAACAATAATAATCATCCTAATATTAATACTATTTATATTCGATACTAATTTTCAACTTTGATCGACATTGCTTAAATATATTACAGTAAAGATGAGAACAAAGAGGTCATATCAAGGACATCGTTCTCGGAGAAGCGAAATCGAAGCTGCTTCTTCGCTTGGGAGTGTTCAGATCTTCAGGAACCACGATATCGTTGCTGAATTCTAACCATTTCCCCAGTTCTTCCGCGATCTTCTTCACGGCACTGCCTCCTCCCATTTTCGAGGCGGTCGAATAGATATACTATAAACTATATTTCCTCTCCACCTTCCGCTTAATCAAGTTCGCATTAAAGTTTGTTTTCTTGGCAGAACAGGGGATGTTCGTGTCGGTAGTCAACTCTTCGGCCTATTCTTCTCTGATCACCTCAATGTCTAATACTTTCTTCTTCATGCATTCTTTGGCTTCCGCTGGACTGCCTGCTTTGTGCTCGCTCGAAGACCTGGCTGATAGGGTCCTCATTTTTCTTTGTTTGATCCTGTCTTCGAGTTTTTTGGATTGTTCCATCTTGACTTCTTCAATCTTGCTCTGGAGAGTGTTGGCTTTGGCGTGATGCTGGGACACCAATTTATTCAACGCTTCCGGAGTGTGCTCTTCGGACTGATATGTTATTCTCATTTCCATGTCTTTTTTCTTTTTCATCAGATCATTCTAAAAAAAACATTTTGTCGAAACAAATTGAAAAAAATTAGCCGTTTTAATTTGTTTTTAATAATTTTATTATTATATCTGAAATACATATAGTTCGGCGTTGGGACTGACAATCATGGGCTTGCCGAGTTATGGCTTAGGAGCCGGATTACTTGATTAAGATATTTTTTAAACTATTTCCGATTGCGGTTTAAGGGTTTGTGAAGGCTGAGGAGTTTGTTGCTTGGGCGGTTTAGACAAGGACTTGACTACATTGGGTTTCATCATTAAGGAAGTCACTTTATTTTTAAAATAAGTCTAACGTTTATCTTGCACTGAATTCAGTTTTTATACTCCTCTCTATTATTTTTATAAACAAGTCCATTGGGTTAATGGTAATAGATTCAGATTTTAATTGAGTGTTTGGAGCGGACAATACCATATAGAGCGAGAGGAGCTTCGCGATGTCTTTGCCGTCGATTTTCGGATTGATTTCCATTTGAACTTCACATTCGAGAAGTTACCATGCAAACTGTTATTCCCCGAATAGCGACACTCTACATATTATGATATATATAACTTGAAGTTTTAGGTTACAGAGAGGGCATGACTTGAAGTGTTGTTGCCATAGTAGTTGTTATAGCGAGTCTGTTTTAGTGAATATAAAAATTTCTATCCAATTTTTATGTAGATTTTTAATTTATGTTAATTTTTTATAATACTTACCTAGATAAAAAAAAATTGTCTTCTTTTTATTATTATAGAAATAAAAAGAATAGACGGCGTTAGTTTTTATCTTATTGATATTTTTGTAAATGAGAAACTGAACAGTTTCTGATCCAATATTTATCGGAATATAATTCTTAGTTTATAATTTATTTCCATAGATCCGATAAAAGCTGCTTCTTTTCGAAAAAACAAATAAACTACTTTATTGTCATTAGTTAAAAATTTAATTTTACTCAATATGTTTCCAAAAAGCATGACGATATGCAAATACGCAATTCATTCAAAGCTGTTAATTCTTAATTTGATTGTTATAATACATCAAAAACCGTTCCAATATCAAGATAGCTGATAATCCGTCTCTCAGACTTTTGACATTATTGAGATGCCCTTGTCTCCTGACAAGATTGTGTAAATTATTGAGGATGTTCTGTGATTATTTCGTGGTAAATGCCTCGCTTACACTCGTATAGAGGATCGGCTTGGCTAAAAAAGTATTGAGCTCTTTCATCACATCTTGATGTCGTTTATCACTCTCCTAGAAATTATAAATATCAATCATAGATGGTGAATGACAAAAATATATAATACGATTTAACCAGTCTCCCCTACTATTAATGCTGTGGCGTTGTTCTGTTCACACAGTCTTTTGAGTGTTTGGTAGAATGCTGGACTTTTTGCAGGAATCGAAATCACATCTAAAAGCTAAAGAAATAATTGTATTTTTTGAGAATGGAATTAATTATTCTACATGTGCTTATTTTAGGTTTGGACAGGATATCGATACCCCTGTTGATGTTGTTCCTAGGTCTAAGCCAATAACAAACTTCGGGGTGCAGATTCCATTGAGAGCCAACTTCAGTTGGTATTTGGTGAGCTTTTGTAATTTCATAGAGCCTATTTTATCAAACTAAAAGAAAAAAAAACACATTTATATTAATATACTTCCCAACAATTTTTTTAGATATTTGGTTTTTTAATAAAATCTAAAATATTTACTTCAACCATATTTAGTCTTAGTCATATTTTATAAAATATTGTAAATTAAATCTAACCCAGCATTGTGTAGGTTTTATTACATCTCTTAAAAATACATTAATAAATATGGAGTATCAGAAAAAGGTGGACGAAGTCAAAAGAACCGTCGCATCCTTGAAAAAGGATCTCAGAAGAAGGGAAGAACAGAGCAAAGCTGGAGAAACAACGTATAGCGTGGACGCCGATATTCGTGGGGGATTTAGTGACCTCGTAATAGATATTTTAAATGACATACGACCATCCGCAAACTTATATTTTGTATTATCAGGAGCAACAACTCGCCTCACTCTCCGCAATCGTGAGCACTTACACAACAGGGTCCGGACTCCCACCCAAAGAAGTCGATAAAAGGCGCGGTACTTATTCCGATCTGATCAGCGAGCGAGACGATCTCAAAAGGTGGTTTGATAGTTTCTTCGAGAAAAAATCTATTGCTGCTTCTCCTTATACTGGGGCAGACAAGGAAGTATGCATTATAAAATTTACATTTCTTATACTCCACAACAAACAGACTAAATTTACTGATAAATATGATACGACGAATTTGAACGCCAGGCAGCTGGACCAGCTGAGAACGCACGAAAATAACCAGCAAGAAGAGGCTCTTGATGGTCTGCTCGAGGCTGTCAAGGGGATCAAGCACACGGGGCTGGCGATGAACAAATAATTCACGGAGCAGGATCATATGCTAAATGTATTATATATTTTCTACGAATAACTTAATAAGCATTTCAGGAACTGGAACAACATGTTGACGATAACACAGGCGGGATGAGCAAAGTAAGAGGAAAGATGTTGAAACTGTTGGAGGAAAGTAGCAACTGGTGCTTGGGGCTGACAATCGCAGGTGAAATCGCAGCCATTATTTGTATTTTTGTTTTTTGGCATTGAACACATTGAATATATCGGCTTTGCTGAGATATTGGCAAGTATTATATTTTATAAACCTACCAAAAAAATACATTTATTCATTATCAATATAGCTATATATTATTTGCCGATGGTCAAGAAAAGAGAATATCCTAACTATCTTTTTATTTGAAGGTTAAAGTAAATATTTTATAATGTACTTTTTTTTTAATGCTTCACAATATTTAAAATACATTATTTATTATCTCATGGATCCTCTTCTTCATAGACTATAGTCGGAGTGTATACCTTCTTCCTCGAAGGCGAAATTGTTGGAGAACTTACTGGAGAAGGCGATCCTTGCTTCTTGAATGCTGGGATTTCAGCAATGTTCTTCAAACTTGCCAGCAACTCACTTCGAGATTTTGGATCCAAAGATTTATTGCTTTTGTTGTCGCCATCTGTTAATTCCTTCTCCTCATTTTCTTTGATGGTGATATCGATTGAGTTTTTACTTGCGATGAACGATTCCAGATCTATTGTGGTATATGGCGGAGCGATGTTGATTTATTGGACCTGTTACTCTCTTACTTCGGTCCCAACTTTATTGGTGTGACTATTGTTGGAGCTTATCAAAGGGTTAGTGTTATTGGTGTCATACTATTTCATTTTCAGCAGGGTTACAATAGTCTCCATCAACTATTGTTTGATTCCCTCCATTTCCTCATGCTTCTTCTGGAGGGCTAGATCTAATTCATCGACTACTATTCTCCCTTCCTCCAGCAGACGCTCTGCAGTATCTGCTCTGGTTTTCTGGCTGAGTAAGTCGCGTTGGATAGCCCGGTTTTCTTCTTGATACTCGTTGTGCATCACCTGCATATTGGCCTTCAGACCTTCTATCTCCTGATATGCGACTTGGTAGTTACTGAGCATTTCTTTCTTCTACTATTTTAAGAGTAATATTTATTTTTAGAGTTTGCTTATTTTTGCTTTGGCAGTGTCGTCACGCTGGGTGAGGGATATGAGTTATGCTTATAATTTCTATATTTGGACTTTGTCCTGTACTATCCGATCATTCATCATTTGGTTCTTGGACTTGAGATCTCCTAAGGCGTTAATCTTGTTTTGGAACTTCACCATCGCCTTTCCTTCGGTCTCTTTGTGTACATGTTTTATGCTATTCTCAAGAACTTCTTGAGCCTCGTAATGCTGTTTTTTTAGTGCGACGTTCAGATTGTGGATTTCTGCGTTGCTTATTGCTGCATACTTCTGAAACTTCTCTGCCATTTCCCTCAGCTCATTCTCCTTTTCTGCGATTACTTTGGAGTTCATTGTCTCCAAAGACTCGAGCAAAGATGAATACCGGACAACTGTGGCCTGAACTTCTTTGAGTTTATTTAATAGGTGCCGTTAATGGGTGCTGAGTCTACTCACCACTCGAAGGTCATACTCTTACTCCTCTGCATTCTTGTAATAGGATTTAGCCAAAGTTTGGAACTCGCTTGTCAACTTTTTATGTTCCTCTACGATTCTATCGTAATTCAGGGCGAGAGTTTTGTACTCTTGGCTGCTCGTGTTGAGATCTGCGGTGAGAACTTTATTGTTATGTCTCAGTATTTGAATCTCTGAATTCATGGCGTTCCTCTCCTCCTTATGCCTGGTAGTCTCAACAGATTGTTGATTCCTCAACTCCTCTATCTCCTGTTTCTTTTCTTACAGTGCGCCTTCGAAGTTGTTAAATTGCTCTTCATTCAGCGTCAATTGGTGTCGGAGGTTCAATTTCATCTTCCCCAACTCATCATTGAGAGAATGAGATTACTAATTCTTCAATTCGTACATCCGTTTAAGGTCTTTGCACTTTTCCATCACCTCTGATAACTACTTTTTGCCGTGACCATTTTCCCATTTTTTGCTCGATGTTTGCAGATTATGGTTCCATTTGTCGATATGGTGGATGGGTTAAGTATTGATGCGATGGCTCAATTGAGACGGAGGAGTTGATGGAAGAGGGATGCTATTTACGTCATTTTTGTGATGTGTATTAACAACGTTGTGCAACGATGATCCTGGAGAATTAGGGAAATATTGTTGTTTATATTTGGGTGTCGAGGACTTAGTGGATTCACGCATTGTTTATCTCTCTATTAAACTTATCTTTATTTTTTTTAATGCCAATAAAACTCTAAATAAAATTGCCAAAAATAACAAATTGACAAAAAATATGGACTATATATTATTTGTTTGTAAATATTTTAACATCAAAAATAAAAAAAACTCAGAATAGTATTTAAGTAGAACTTGTAAAACATTATTAAAAAAGGTATAATTTGTATTTTTTTTAAAGTAATCTAAAAATTTCTCTCTTAATATCGGGAATTATACTATTAACTCACAAAGACTTCGTACATGATATCGACTGCCTCTTCCCAATACTGGTGTCATCAATGCAAACATCGATTCGCAGCCGCCACCAACCCCACCTGTCCCAATTGCCAAGGAGACTTTTGTGAGCTGATCGAGTCCACAAATAATCCCGTCAACTACGTCCCCTATTAAGTCAGACAATAACGCCCCCGTAACCTAACCCGAGTCATTCAGCACAACTGGTTTTTCAACCCATTAGGCATGCCCAGTCTTCAGCACATCGAAAACAATTATATGAACAACGTATTGTAGTATTTACGCAGAATCGACCAAAATAGTTACGGAAACCCTCCTGCCACTGAAGATTCTATAAAATCCTTAAAGAGAACCCCCTACGAAAAGCAAGAGAAGGAGCAAGAGTGCAATATTTGTAAAGATGAGTTCGAAGTTGGCGAGGAGGTAGTGTGGATGCCATGTGAGCATTTGTACCACGCTGGGTGCCTCTCGAAATGGCTTGGGATGCACAACAACTGTCCGGCCTGCAGGTATGAGTTGCCCACTGGGGACGCTGATTACGAAAAACGACGAAAAC
This sequence comes from Halesus radiatus, assembly GCA_022606495.2. NCBI lineage: Eukaryota > Metazoa > Arthropoda > Insecta > Trichoptera > Limnephilidae > Halesus > Halesus radiatus. The sequence goes on along the minus strand of JAHDVE020004736.1, from coordinate 7,552 downwards.
AATCTGGAAGATGATAGACTTTTTTAATAGTTGTTTATATTTTTTCTTTTTGGAAAAATACAGATAGAAAATCAAAACATTTTTGTTTGTTTTAACAAAGTGAACCTGATATACTTATGAAATAATAGAATTAAAACTATCAGGAATTTGCAATAACGAAGTCCGAAGCTACTTTGTACTTGAACTTGTGCTTGATTCTTTCGGTGGGTCTATATACTAGGTTGCACCCATAGATTTTGAAGCTTTGACTTTAGGATTCAACCATGAAAACGCTGTTTTGCTTCAGGAGAGTCAGGATGCGATTGGAAGTCGTGATTATCTGGAAAGCACGCAAAGTCTCCATTATGACTATTCCGTGCGTGCCGTCATAGCTATCGACCTTGGAAGCAATTACTGTGATGAATGCACCGTGGAAGTCGGCTTTCAAAATCTTCAAAAGGACCGATTATTAGTTTTGGCTGTAATGATAATTAATATAAGCGAATACTTTACTCTTATGAAATGAGGGATTTGATATATTGGTTCCATAGTTTATTTAGTGGGACGAAACATTAATAAGTGAGTAGTAATTTCTTTTCTCCCTCTTCGTTCGATGCTTTGTATTGCAAAGTCAGAATGTTTCTGAATTTAGATTCTAAGAAGTGGTCAACAAAAAATTGTAACAATATGGATTTAAGGATGCGTTTATTTATTGGTAAATACTTTATAGTTTTTTAGGCTTTTTGCATCGTTGAGCCATCTTGGTTTTCAGAGTTGTTTCGAACTTGCCCATCAGAAACTCTTTGTTTTCGATCTTCTCACGATATTTCTGGTCGTTGCCCATAAGTTTTCGTATCGACTCTAAACCAGATTTGTATTCTGCCATCCCCTATTTAAAAAAATCGTAATTATGTTGTTCTAACTGGGTTTATAAATTAAATTGTATATAACCATATCTACAATGCATATAAAGATATTATTTAATATTATTAAATTATAGAATATCTAATATAAGATTGATTAAAAATAGTTATTCTCTCTACTTAAACATAAAAAAAAAAATTACTGGAGGATTAGAATTCATGAAACTAGAAGTTCACTTTGATAAGGAGTTTGAGATGCCAGTCACCTAATTATAAATCGATCCCACTGAAACAGTGGAAAATCTCGAAGTGCTCCTCAGTCTCAACGTTAAGCAGTATAGTGGATTCGATATTTACTACCAAGGCAAAAATCTATCGGTCACCAATAGGAAGGCCCCGATTCACCAGTTTATCACAGCTGCGGAGGGGAAGCCCGAGAAGATCGAAGTAAGGTCGAAAGGGTAGTTCAGAAAAATATCAGACAGCTTTAATGTATTCAAGGGCAGTGTATAAAATATGGGAGGCCAAACTTCTAACGCCATCAAGACAATGGCCTGCGTTGTCGGAGTGCTGTTATTATTGTTTTTGTTAGTTTTAAACTGATGTACAATCTTTTTAAAGTGGAAATCTGCTTCATTCACTAAAATTTGCTTTATTAAATATGACCTGAACTACCGTATAGATTTTGTCATTCAGTATAGTATCTTTATTAAAAAACACCCCCCATCATTCATATAACGCTGCATCCATTTTTTTTAAATGAATTAATTTATTCAAAGTTAATAAACTTATGTAAAATCTAATTCGTATATCATATGTCTCAAAAAAACATAAGCCATACTGAACTATCTTAATCACAATTATTTTTTTAGTTATATAAAAAATCAGCTTCAGATATATAGTTCGATTTATTAATTTTATCTATCTCTGGCCGTCAAAAGATATCAAATCGCACTGATTTCGAATATACTAAAATATTTATATTTTACTATTTTTCATTCATAAAAAAATAAAATATATACATATAAAAATATATTAAGCATCTGTAGAATAATTAATTTTAATATTACACATTTTTTCACAAACTAACATTTTTTAGAAAATAAAAATATAGTGATGCATAATCATAACTACCCTCACATAGAGCCGACCGCAACAAGATACTGTCACACAGTTCCCCAACCACCCCAGCCATATTATCCTTCCGCTTTTAATAATGATGGTATGTACTCTCAAAGGCATCACTATCCATTAAATGTCTCTCCAGCCTATTACATCATTCCCCAAAGTCCAACATCCTACTACTCGCAATTTCCTATGACACCTTCACCAACACATTTAGCATATCCCATCCCTCCCCCTATATCTCCGCAGGAACTGTATTATCAGCAGTCTCGCCAAACCTGTCGGACTTATCCAACTACAGAGTTGCCTCCTTAACTACAAGGAACTACAAATTCAATGAGATATTTCAGAAAACAGCGACCAGAACCTCTCGATCTCGAAACTATCAACTTTAATGCTGAGGAAAATCAAGGCCCCACCAATATTAATCTGAATGTCGCTTCTCCCCGATAAAATGGGAGAGTTGTTGGCCCTTCAGATAACCTAGTAGATTTGGTCCAGGGAGGAAAAAACCCGACAGAGATCAAAAGCAACGCTTCTACTGAGCAATGGGTCACTGGTTCGGTAACCTCTGAGCTGGGAAGAAATGCAGGGGAGGAATAAGGGGAAGAAGCTGCAGACGATCAAGAATAGTAGGAAAGCATATTTATGACATTATAATAGCTGAAGCGAGACGAAATGATAGAGGAATTTGTGACAACTTGTGAACTCAACCAGGATTATATTCACAAATTGACGAACCAAAATGCGATACTGAAGTCCCAAATTGTGGAGTATCAGGAGACAGTATTTAAGTCAGGAACAAAGGATCAGATCCCAACCCCGAGGGGAAGCAATGTAGTTTTGAATCAAAAGAGAGGAAGCCTTGGAGAAAGAGGAAAAATATAAGAAATGAGGGAATTCACTTTCTCGAAAAAAATATTTCCAAAAAATGAAAATTATATGAAAGAAATGATAGAACCACGATCGAAGAGTAGGATAAGCTCTTAGTAATATGGAGTCGATTTGGCTCCATTGACTGGTTCTGAGCATTCTATATAGCCTGTGTTCGAAACAATCGACTGTTAAGACCTTGTAGAATAAAGAACGAGTCTAACTCAAGCCATAGTTGATCTCTTGAAAGCCAATGGCGAAAATAGAAGGACCATCGAAGAGCTTAAAGGCCAAAATGATAAACTACGGAATCTGATTACCGGGTACGAGAAAATCATCAGCAACTTGCAATGTAATTAGGTGAGTCTAGAGTAAATAAATGAGCTCCAAAAAATAAAAGAGTCTGAAAAAATCCTACTTCTTTAAGTAGAGTTTGAAAATAACATCAACCGTTTAAAAAAAGATATTTCTCTCTACAAGGCAAAATTTTAGATTATGGCTTAAAGGTTCTGGACAATCGATGAACACAATAAATAAAGTGAATTAGAGGCAATTCTTTGTATGGATATCAGTAAGTTTAAGGATTTTGTTCAAACGCCCAATATTTTCCAAAAATATGTTGATAAGGTTTGCGAAGGCAAAGATCAACTTGACACTCATAAAGTTAATAAGTCATGTGATTCTTCATAAGTCCAAACTTTACAAAAGACGATCGAAGAACTTGAAGACCGTATTAACAGCAATAATAAACTTAACAAAATACAATCAGAAGAGCAGTAAAGATACTTGAGAAGAATAAAGTAGTTGGAGATCGAAAACTCTCACATTCGTAAACTTAACGACCAGTTTAAATAGTGCGCAAAGGCTGCAAAGTCTCTAAAAAGAATATCGAGCGGGTCCACTTCGACGATCAGCGTTCCACAGAGCAGCTTCGATCTCTCTTGCAGTAATAGGCAGGAATAGTAGCATGTAAATGCATCCACAAGCAAGGAAGAGAGAAGTGGACTTGATTTAGTGTGCAAAGTCAGTATGGAAGTTATGAATGAAATTGTGGCTTCAAGTTCTGAGAAATTGATGGCAGAATAGTCGGAAAAGAGAAACGTTTAATATTTATCTGGCGATACCAACTGACTGATTTTTGGTGTAAAATAGTTTGCATGATTTAAATTATTTGTTTAATTTAATATTTATATCTCTAGATTTCAGTATTATAGACATTTTATATTTGAATGAGCCTAAAAAAGGACCATTTGTTTTATTTTAAACAGACTGTGTGTGATACTAGTATACAATCTAACAATTAAAAAAAAATAACATCAGTTTTAAAAAGTTTTATATTATTACGAGCATTCATCTAAAAAACATATACATATTCTTCAGTTTTTATCATGAATGTTATTCCTCATAGAAAATATATCTTGATGCAGAGGTCTGCTTCCCTCCTCTTCGGCCACTAGCTTTTTTGCTCCGAAAGCCAGGCCGTACAGCAAGGGTAACTCCCGACTATGTTTGTCCTCGACCACCTTCAATTTCTTCGTGATGTAGTTGCGATCGAATGGAGGGACGGAAGGTTGACCTGTTTCGGGTACGAATACTGCCAGAGAGTGCGTATAGTTGTTAAACACCATATATTATCTGATGAGCTCATTGATGATGAGGTTCTCGTTGGAGAGCTCGGGCTTTTCGGAGGGGTTGTCATTGAGAGTGTTGAATATTTATGCTCGAATCTTTGCTCTTATCTGTGCAAGCACTCCTTTTTACTCGAGAGTCTATTTGAGGACCTCTTTTAGTTCGTTAATACTTGCCATTGAATGATCAAAGAATTTATAGAAATATTTTTGTTTTTTAAATATTAATTCAAAATACAAAAAATGATTAATTTATGAATTCAATCCGATTGTTATGGGATTTAATTATTTTATCAATAAAAATTTAAACAAAAACCAATCTCAATATATTCGTTTATATTGATTTAATTTGTATATTTTGCCCACAGAATCATAATAAATAAATAAATTTATCAGCCCATCTATATGGATATCAAAGAATCCCCAGCCTCAAGATGTCGCTTGAGCAAAATGGACGAGTCCGAAGCTGCCAAGGTGTATGAAGCCCGAAAACGATAATTATTGACTACGTTCCTGCTGCCAAGTTCCAAAAAACTTCAAAGCCATGCCCCATGTCTTGTGCTTCAAACAGAACCACTCAGATAGAAGTAACTTGACTCACTCTTCAACCGCCAGATAACAACGCCCTTGGCCTCAAACGTCCTGACCAAGAGACAATAATCATAATACGAGTTGAAACAATATTGCGGTCAAAGCACGAAAGAGTTAGTTAATACAGAAGACAGGAAAAGTAATGGGTTGACCCCAAGGAAAACTCAACAATTCGCAAAAAACAAATAGTTTCCTCCGCTCCCCAAACCAGGATACAGCAACCGGAAACAATATGTTGATGCCCTGCGGAAGCACGCTTCGAAAGAGAATATATTGCTGTTCAAATCAGATACGAAGGGGAAACCTCCTCAAAACGCATAGATGTTTAAAAACGATTACTCTACTAAAAAGTCTCCAGCACAGCCGATCATTGAATTTAAGGTCCTGAAGAGTCTGAACTTTGATATTTTGTGAAGTATCCACTTCTCCCCAATAAATATGTATTTTTGTTTCTTAAAAAATAAATAGTATTCCAAGATCACTAATAACAATGATTCTAGAAACTATCTATATAAAAATACAATACGCTTAGAGTCGAAGTTATTAGCATGAATATATATATTTTTTAAACAATTTAATCAGAATATAAATTTTAAGTATTTTAAATAATAATTGCATTGATACCTCGACTCTTTAAATGAACTCATTTTTGAAGCAGATCAATACTTCAGCCACTTTAGGAAGACCCGACATTTAAAATCCCCATAAAAAATTAATGATACTCGCAATCGAGGCAATTGGAGCAGGCGACAGCGAAGTCTTGAACCAGCGCCTCAATTCCCTGGATATGAACAACCCTTACCTCAATATGGTAATTGTAGAGCTCCTCTATGCCTTGCGTTTTAAAGAGATCCAGAGCATCCGTTCCCGCAATCCCTAGTCGTTCGAAAAGGCACTGGCCGAGTTGCCGCCAGATGTATAGAATATTTATAGGAGACACATCTTAAAAAAGAACTCATTGGTGCAGAGACCGTAAATGGGGAATCAGCGAATGGATAACTCGGGCAGTTTATTGCAAATCTTAGAGAAAAGATGGGGCAACACCAAATATAACTATAGAGTGGCTGTTTGCTTGTTCTGTTTTGTAGTCATCGCCTCCTTAATTATTAGAGCCAAAGGGCACCACAAGATATTTGCGATCATGAAGTTGATTGCAGGAATAAAATCAACCTCCAGCATTACACCTTGAAGTCCTTTTTCCCCCATTTTGATTCGAAAAATTAAACACTTTTTTTTTTTATATATATATATATATAATTTTTGACATATAATTGCTTCCTGCCAAATTTATAATAGTATTTTAAAAAATATCGAAAAAATAACCATAATTAACAATAAATAACTTTATTAATTTAATTAAAAAAACTTATTACGGAAACAATCCACAGTAATGTCGAAGGAGTAAAATGTCAGCAGAATACAGGCGACACTGCCCAAGTTAAGACAGCTGAGCAACAAAAACACCGCATTAAAGAAGAAGAATACTCGTTTAGAAAAAGCTGCATTGAGATGGAAAAAAAGACTCGATTTGCTGAAGAAGAACTTTGAAATCGCCAAGCAGACATAAATTCTTAAACTAATGTCAGTCCAGCAAAAAAAGTCAGCAAAAACACAATGAACTAAAAAAGAATAATACTTTATTTTTAATAATAATTGTAAATTGGGCTTTTTTAAAGTTTATTTTAATTTTTTACTATAGCTTACATATTTTCTCTGTATTTTTCTCAAAAACAAACAATCAAAACAAACTCACAAGATTTATTGTCCCTCTTCGACAAACTATGAAATATTTTTAACCAAACTATTGGAAGTATGTGAATTTCAAATGATCGAATTATAAATTGTTAATAAAAATATAGATGTGTAGGTTGTTTTTTGGTGTTCCATTGTTTCCGATGGTGTTCACTATTTATTATTATCTTTGAAATATTCATAGTTTCCAATTACTATAAATATATATTTATAGGTTAGGTTAGGTTAATCGCACACGACTCGATAGTGTTCAGAGCTTGGCTCTACCATCCCAATTTGTTTTCACAAATTGTTTTAACCATGAAGAGGTGGATTTGGGTTGTACCCAGGTTAATACCTATTTTATTTCGGCGGGAGTACGTCGGTATGCCTATGAAGAGGCCTCCGACTATATACGGGTTGGGTGGCATCATTAGCAGTATTTTAAACGGACCTCTATATATTGGGTCTATTATTTTTATTACGATTAAAATATGTCCACCATAGGAATCGAACCGGTATATAATGAGTTCATTTTTATATACTTTACCACTAAGCATATACTCATTGCCTAATATATATTTATATTGAATAGATGCTACATACATATATATATATATATTTCCCCAAATTATTATGTTATTTTGTATATTCTTTATTAACATTTTGACATTCAAACTGTGGAGAGATATCTCAAGGTTCTTAAAATTATCTTGAATGTTGGCAAATAGAGAAAATAATCTTATTTTCTTTAATCAAATA
>JAHDVE020004735.1:0-19320 GCA_022606495.2 Halesus radiatus | reverse complement strand
CCCTATCTATCCGGTGTATTTTGAGGATGCACCTATGTATTTACGTACCACATTTTTAAAAGATTCTACCCTCTATGTCGATGATTGCTTTAGTAACCGGGTTTCCGATACTTTCATGTCATATTAATTGCATGGTTTTATCGAAGAGGTATATTTGATCTTTTCAATTTCAAAAAGTTAACAAATAAATAAATTGGAATGACGCACCTCCGATATATCGATTTTTTCCCTAAAAAACATACTATTTTACGTGCAAATTCTGGTGTACATCCACATAAAGATATGCTGTGCATCTGATATACAAAGAAGGCTTCATCTACGTAATATATATATATCTTAATGTAATCATCACCGAGTTTTATTGCTACGTAGCCTTGAAGCTGCAATTCAAGATAAACGAACTGGAAAACGATATCGAGTGATTTTTCGACACGTCCGCATTCTGAAAATATTAAAAAGGTTTCATAGAAATTTAATTTAAATCAAATATAATAATGTCACATTACAAAGGTGGTTATTCAAGACCGAATAGCCATTTCTGTAATATAGATCATTGTATCTTGTGCAATCAGATTTTCATCTTCTCCAAACGGCATCCAACAATCTCCAAAGAATCTCCCATAACGGCGCTATTCTTCAAAAACTGTCAGAACGTTGAAAGTCAATAGCCATCTCCATACACCGCGCTCCTAGCGTTCGAGGCTGTTCCCAACCAATAAAAAAATTGCAGTCAAAATGTCAAACGAAATCAATTGCTTGATACTTGCTCCACTTGTATAGATCATGAGTTACACGCCTCTCAGAGTCAGAACGAAGCTAACCAATTTCCAATAAGGCCATGCAAATTCTAGGTTTTCTAATACGCAACAAAAGGACTTTTCATAATGTTGAGTCAATAAAACTCCTTTACTGATTCCTTGTGAGATAGCAGCTAGAGTGTGCATCCCCTGTGTGGTCTATTATTTATACTCGTAACTTACATCGTTTGGAGAAAGTACGATATGTTCAAAATAGGTTGAGACAACCTGTAAATGATATCTGCTACAAAACTTTAATGTGTAATCTAAAACTACCGCTACTCTCTACCCGGAGAACGATTAATGATATTCTTATACTTTTTAAATTACTTGAAAACTGCCCTCAAATGTGCTATAAATCTCTGTGTCCCTCTTAGATCTACTCGAATTCACCACATTTTGAACTGTGACAATCACATTCAACTACACTATTCGTATAACTCACCACTAACGCGTCTACATCGAACTGCTAATATCTATGCAGACCTTGTCGACATATTCTAAACCTCTCCGTCCTGCATCAAAACAAAAATGATTAGATGCTGTAGATCGATAGTTCTGTGTGTATCTGATATGTATTTCTGTAAAATTAAGTCTATACTATATTTTTTGTAATGTGTTAACAGTGTGGAATATTGTAACTAATTAATGTACCTACTCCTGCTCTACGCTATTATTGAACTACGTGTATTATGTTTGTAAAAGCCCTACGGGCATTCAATAAATAATCATAAACAATTCAAGAGAACATATATTTTACCTACGAAATTATCCAACAACCGACAAGGAAGTAGGTACATTTAAAGATAACAAAATATTAAATCCCTTCAACTTATTATTTCTTATTTAAAACGGATGGAGGATAGTTGGTGGAGGTCTTAGTGGGAAGCTGGGGCTATTCAGCCAGTCGACGTCATCGTGAGTCACTTGGTTCAGCACATATGTGCCATAGGGAATCTGATGAAGGGGATATTATTCTACGGTGTTTTCTGTTGTTTGGATGTCCGCATTCACAAAGTTCGGAATCCTATTAAAGCCCCATTTATGTATCATATACGCACAACGGCTGGGCCTGCGATTCATACTGAATCTCATAAAAGTCTATACTTTACTAACATTATTACTTTTTAGTATTCTGTACATTCCTGATGAGTAAAACATTACTTTCGAAACATGATGATATGTATATATTAATAAAGTGATGATTACAAAGTATTTTTTATATATTATTCAGATACTCTTCGTGTTTTTGTAGGAACTCAACGGGAAGTAAGAATATAATATAAATGTTAATGCACTAGCGACCAAATTATTATATGAAGTATTGTGAATTCTAGGATCCAAACTAATATCTCAGTTATAAATGGCTAAAAATCTACACAAACTTAATGTATATAGATGTTTTCATGACTTTTAATTGTTTTGATTTTTCTTCTAGGGGAATTGTGTACGAGTGTTATAAAATTAATTAACAAAACATCATTTGAAAAGTTTTTAAAAACATGCAGATGTTTTAATAATTAGTGCCTGAGATCTGTCTCCGGTCTACCTATTACCTGTATTAAATGTGAGGTATTTTTCTTGGGTTGTTCTAACATTCGTTGTCTGTAGATAGTAAAAATTAAATTATTATTAAAATTATTAACTGTGTAACGTCGGGGACATCGTATGATAAGCCAATCATAATGTGATATCTACGTTATGGCTTCGAGAGAAGATACGTTGACAGCGATAATTGTTTTTTTTTTTAACCGAGAATGTTAATCAAATTAATAAAAATCTTTTTAATAACTACTCATTATTGTGCTGGCTGTGATCAGGCAAGTCTCAGAATAAGTCATAACTAGACATTGAAGCATATGCGGTAACACACTTTAGTAAATAACTTTACATTCATAAATACAAAAAAAAAACAAGAAATAGCAACAATCACACATATTGGAAACACTAGATCTCAGAGTTAAAAATACATATAACAAGGAACCACAAACCCAACATTTGGACAAAAAAAATTCTTATACTATGTTACTAAACTCTACAAAAAAAAATCCCTCTATCTTTCGAAAATCAGAACAGCCACAATAAATTTAAAAATCAGATAAAGCACTGGATACGTTACACAGGGAAATCTGAAATAGAAAATATATTAACACCAAATACCAGACTAACACTGAAACCAACTGCACTTAAAACACCTCACCTTGCAATTATTTAATTTTTTTCATCAAGCACATCAATTTAATATAATATTAAGTAAATGAAACACGTTGTTATAAATCACGAATATATTTTATTTTCACCAACCGGTTTCGCTTAACTCAAGCTTCATCAGGGTATATATAATAACTAGTTATTAAATGTATTGTAGTTATTGTTATTATATTTACCCTGATGAAGCTTGAGTTAAGCGAAACCGGTTGGTGAAAATAAAATATATTCGTGGTTTATAACAACGTGTTTCATTTACTTAAAACAATGTCAAACCACAGAGTGATTGCTTCTTATGAAAAAAATAAAATAAATAATAATAATAATAATAATTTAATATAATGTAATTTCATATTTTGTAAATGAAATCTTCAGCACGGGAAATCCCAAGGAAGATATAATTATTTGTTATTTTGTTATAAAAAAAATAAGATAATAAAACATTAAAAAAAAACAAAGAAAATGCCGAATATGCATGAGAATAATAAGCATTATCATTGCTAAAATTAGTACTAAAAATCAGTGACGTGCAGGCCATAAAGGCTGAAAAGTTGTCCCTAACTTTCTTTTTCCAGATTTCCGAAAAAAAAATCATAAAATTCTCATTTCAATTTCGTTCTGCTGTAAGAAATTCTTTCTATTTCTAATATTTAGTTGCAATTTGCCTTGAGCGCCTTATCCTTCATGCTTTTAACTTTTTCTGTGATGTTTTTGTATTGGACTGTAATGAGTTTATTTATTTTTAATATTTTTATTTTGACTACATGCTTTTTTTTTTAATATAGCCATCTTTAAATTACTTTTTTGTTTTTTATATTAAATAATGTAAATTGTACTACACATATATGTTAACAAAATAGATTATATTTATATAAAAGTTTATAATAATTTTAAAATATAGCTTAATTGTGTAATAAATAATGATAATGCCTATACTTAGTCATATATTTTGCCATCGCTCTAACAATGGCAAAATATATGACTAAGTATAGGATAAAATCAGGAATTTAGGAATTTTTTTATTTAATGGGTGGTCAGCGAAATGAAAAATGTTGCATTTTGAATCTCCTGAGTTCGGTTTTTTCATTTTTGTGTGAAAATTTTGTATTCAGGGGGGGAGAAGATTGGCGAAATTTCGAAGGAAAGGGACCGGGGTGTACTGAAAAAAGGGTGAGGGCTGACCAGCGAAAGTTTTCCATATATATCTCTAATTTTAAGAGCTTATATTTGAAGATTAAAATGACCGAAATACGCATGTGATGGCTCAAATATATTACGCGTGTGCAAATGCGTAATTATAATCCGACGTCTAGTTATAAGTACAAGGATGGTGTACTGAAGAATACTACAAGACGTTTTAGATTTCAGGTTTGAAGTCACTTTTTCGTAACAATACTGTTCAGATAAACAGGTGAAAATGAAACAGCTTTGTGTGGTTCGTAAAACATAAACTTTCGTATACTGCGGGTAAATTTATAACCGGGAACTTTATCATTTGAGTTGAGAACTTCGGTTTTTCAAAAACAGCCCTTATCATTTCAAAACAAAATGACGCGAGTTTAATGCATTTTCTTCTTTATGTACGCTGTTAGATAACTATGTGATTTGTTCGACGTAATTTACTATTTCGTTGAGTTATGTGGTTGAAACTCACACTTATCATGGTGCAATCAATTTCAATTCAAATTGATATGGTCTTGTATTTGTATTGAACAATAAAACGATCAGTAGCGAGAGTAATAGGAATGATAAAAAATATTTGTTTCTTTTTAATCAAAACCTGTTCCAACGACAGCGGTAATTTGTCACCGGGTTTTTTTTTCTTTAACTTTTTGCGTATTAAAAATTATATTATATGATAAATTAATTATGGTAATCTTTTACAATGGTACAGCGTTCTTATTTTTTTTTTAACTAAATTACCATAAGAAACAGCTATTTCAGTTCGGGGAGACACCAAATGGTGCATTTAAAATTAATGTTCCGCAAAAAAATATACGCGTAAAAATTGAAAGAATCACAACACCAAATCCTAAAAGTAATTTTTAACTAACTAACCATCACGCCTTTTCTCTGCAGGGGTAGGCAGAGAGGACGGACCGCCAAACATCTCGATCTTGGCACACACTTCTTGCTTCATTCACTTTTATATAACGTCTCATACATTCTCTTCTGTTAGTCCGACTTCTGACATGGCCCGACTCAAGTATTTGATTCACTTGATCGTGCCATGTCTTCCTCGGACGTCCCCGGCTACTTCTTCCATTCACATTCGCGTCATATATTTTCCTTACACTCCTCTCTTCGTTCATTCGTTCTACATGCCCAAACCATGTAAGCGTCCCTTTCTTAATCTTGCTCACAACGCTTACATCAGCCTTGCATTCTTTACGAATCTCATCATTTTTCACACGATCATACATGGTTTCACCACACATTCGTCTCAGAGATCTCATCTCTACAGCATTCAGTCTACTTTCATTCTTCCTCTGCCAGTTCCATGCCTCACTGCCATACATCAGGGTTAGTATCAGCACTCCATTGTGGACTGCTAGCTTCGCTTCTTTGGACAACTTTTTGCTTGCGACAACCGCGTTCAGTCCTCCGTTAATGGAGTTTCCTGCATTCACCCTTCTTTTAATATCCCTATCAGTATTTCCATCTCTCGTAAACATACTTCCCAAATACACAAACTCATCGACCTGCTCCAAGTATTCATCATTCAAAACTATATGCAACAGTGTGCAATATAGTTGTGTAAGTTATTTGTATATCAACCTAAAAAAGAAATTAAACTATTTCAACTGGGGGAGACACCGAATAAGGTTATTTTTTTCTTTAAAACCCAAACCATGAACCTATGAAATGGGTTATGGGTTCAACTAAGGGTATCAGTTTGGGTTATTTAAAAATAGGAAAAATAATTATATGACGTCATAGGGTTGGCAGTACCTATCGGCAAACGTCACATCAAATAATTTGGAACATGGCGTCGTGTGGTTCTTGTGATTTTTACATGTATATACTGTATAGCATATTAATTTTTCTGAAATAAAAATTTTATTGCATCATTTTGTGTCTCCCCCAACTGAATAACTTATTTCTTATTGTAATTAATTTCAATAAATGTTTTTTTTTATATAAAATGCGTTTTAAGGGTGCTGTTATACGACTGTAAAACTTTAACTAAAATACAATTTTAACTTACATTAATATTTATTGTAGTTCTCTCGACCCCCATACTATACTCGTGTCGTCAGGGAAGTAAGTAACATAAAATAATATAATATGTAGAAACAACAATTAAAACAGACATATAATAAACAATATAATGATAATAAACATAAAAATAAAAACACTAATGAAAAGCTAGCGATTTGAGACGAAAAATATTTTATAGAAAACATTTTTTTAATATAAATCGTATTAAAAAAATACATAGTTAGAATAAAATACGTAAGTAAAAAATATCTATCTATATCTTCTTCTATTATATAAAGAAGAATGTCTCGGGGGGAGGTATTTGTTGGCTTGTTTGTTTTGTATTCCAATCTACAGTTTTATTCTAAGCATGATGATTTTTTGCAGACTTGACCTTCAAAATAAGAGGAAGGTCACTGTCTGCCCTAGAATTCTGAAAACTGCCTCCATCCCCATTTCCCACCCCTTAAAGCAGAATTTTGGTATTTCTTGATGAATTTTTGCAGACTTAACCTACAAAATAAGAGGAAGGTCACTGTCTGCCTGAGATTTCTGGAAACCACCTCCATCCCCCTTTCCCACCCCTTGAAGCAGAATTTTGGTATTTCTTGATGAATTTTTGCAGACTTTACCTACAAAATAAGAGGAAGGTCACTGTCTGCCTGATAATTCTGAAGACCACCTCCATCCCCCTTTCCCACCCCTTAAAGCAGAGTTTTGGTATTTCTTGATGAAATTTTGCACCCTTGACGTTCAACATAAGATGAACATTATTGGGTAGGGGTAGGTGTAGGTGTAGGGATAGTGGTAGGGGTGGGAGTAAGGATAGGGGTCTGGGTAGTGGTAGGGGCACATCATAACCTTAAAACTCTCCTCCAAACCATTCATAACCCTTGAGCGGCGCCGGGTACTTCAGTCAGTATTAAATAAGAAAAAAAAGAAAAACACTATAAATTGTTAACATTATCATTTGAGTTGAGAACTTCGGTAGAATAAACGTTGGTTTAAGAGTCGCAATGAAACATTATGCAAATACTAGTATTTAATAAGGTAGAGGAATAATAAAGGATGTCAATATAAGAGAAAATGATTGAATAAATCGGTTCATAATGATGAAGGTAGAAGGAAATAGGGGACGCAGAAATTCAATTTATTTCATTTATAGGTTGTAAGATACTTTCGGAGTAAATAATTCCACCCTGGTGTGATAACTCATGTCGGAATCGAAACGCAGCGTGAAATAACTTTGGCGATATTTAGTGTCCAGATTTGAATGGCCAGATAGGTACTTCCCAGTTCACCTCTTTATATCTTTTCCCCATCCTCACCGTACTTTCGCTTCGCAAGATTTCTCAAAATTTAGGGATGTCGTAGTCCCACTACCTCCGGATGATTGGGTTCCTTGTGCAATATCACGTTGAAAATATGGTATATACGGTTTTGACGGCCTCCGTAATCTATGGGTAAGGTCCTCGACTAAGAATCCGGAGTTTGCGGGTTCGAGTCCCGGTGCACGTAAGTAATTTTTTTTTATTTAAATGTGTTCCCATAACATTTATATCATATAAAAAATAATGTATAGTATATTTGCGCCACCTTCCAGGGTAGTAGATAGGACAGTCAAATTGATAAGTTTAGTTCATATTAAGTGCCATTATACAAAAATAGAAAGGAAAAAGCTAGTATTGACATAGTATGGTAATATAATATATCTAGAAAAAAGAATAATAATGAAGTATAAAGAGATATGAAGAATAGTGCAAAAAAAACTTATGAAGAGATGAGAAAAACAAATATTATAGAGTAAACAATTATGTAACTGTGTTTGATAGGTACCGGTTGGTGCTATGAGGAAAAAATGCGTTTAAAATTGAGTACTAAAAAAAAGACAATATCGAATAATATTGATTAGACTGAGTTACGTATCACTCATAATTGAAACGGTGCGTGAAATAGATTTAGCCATGTTTGATGACCAGATCCGAATACCCAGTTACTTCTCTATAATCCTCTTTCCTATCTTCTTCTCCTCCCCATACCATTCAGTCTCACATAGTTTGTGTGGTATTATATTTGCTACCAACCGTAAAAGTTGACTGTTATTATTTTTAATAAAAGCGGTAATATTTTTTTTAATAAGCGTTACCGTTATTCGGTATTCGAGTAGTCCGGCACCATAAACTTTTATTTTATATTACCGGATTAGGAAGATTATTCTGAATTTATAATGGTATTAGAATCATTATATAAGTAGGGAAAAGTCAAGTATTATAATATTCCCGATGATCAAATCCGTCTCACGGCTTAAAAATCAAATCCCTTAACAATCTCACGGTGCTCGTATGATAATTACAATATGATAAAGATAACAGTTTCTCTAAAGTACGTTTGTGGAGTGAACTCACAGAAAAAAGATAATAAGATAAGTCAAACTGTATTATAATTTTACTACACTTAAAAAGAGCAAGCTAATCATCTTTCATGGTCGAGGGGTAAGGCTCTCGACTACGAATCCGAAGGTCGCGGGTTGAAATCCCGGGGTGCGCAAGGAAATTTTATGTAATTAATTTGTGCTGTTTCAAAATGAATTCATTTAAAAATAATATATAGTATATTTGCGCACGTTCCAGAGTGGAAGATACTCTCAGTATCGCCCTGGTGAAAGACCAAGGAGTTTTATGTAATTAAATAATAATAAGAAGAAGAGGGGCGACGCGCGACGCTGCTGTTGTTCCCGGGGTACTAGAAATTAATGCGCTTCAAAGGGAGCGTCATATAGCAATTTCTCACACTTAATAATAATATTCATATTTGTATAGCGAAGTTTCCGTGAAAAAGCACATTTACCATGTTCCAAAGTGGAAGATACTCTCAGTATCGCCCTGGTGAAAGACCACCGTTCAGAACTGAAACGTTGATTGAAATGGCTTTTAGCCGATCTGATCTGAATAGCCAGGTTGTTCCCCACCTTCCTCTTTCCCTTCTTCTTCCCCTCCCCAATACCTTCAGCCTCACAAAATTCCCCTATTGGGATGCCATAGTCTCACTGGCTCCAGACGGTTGGGAGCAGTTGGGACTCTTGTGCGGTATTCATGTAAAAAAAAAAACAAATTCCCTGCTCGAGAGAAAGTCCGATATGAATCGCATACTTGCGTTTTGAATTCAGCATCTATGGGACTTTCTGTTCTAAGAAACAGTTCATGCAATCCCATACTCGTGGCGCTTCATTGGAAAAACGTGGAAGCGTTCGAATCTGTTAGCTGCCCGGGTGCGTAGCGATCATGGGATTTGTTAACACCAAATTCGTACAGAATAATATTTTTGCAAAAATCGACAAAAAAAATTTCTATGATCATTGGTGATTTAGTTTGTCATTAAAATAAGTTAATTACTTTATATATTTAAAAAAAAAAACGTTCAGTTTCTTACCTAAATTAAGATTTTCGTATTTAAAACCTTTCTTTTATAACCTACCACACCTTTGTTGGCCACAAACGCTTTTAATTGCCAAATCTTCTTCCTTTGTCGCTAATATCTGGTGCGGTGTTGTAATGAAATTCCTTTAGATCTAGGGAACAATATGAATAATAATTATGGAAAAGACCAACACAAGATTTACATATGAGGAAATTTTTTTCTCCCTTTTTTACTCTCCGATTGAACTCCCAATGAGTTAGGCCACGAATCGCCACTGATAAATACATAAAGGAATATAAATGGACAACTTTATTCAGGCACACTTTGGGATAAAACAAGCTTCCTCGAGAACACTTTATATTTATATATTTTAAAGCCTTTTCTAAAAAGGCATTTTTTTATATTTAAAAAAATAAAAACTTGCAAATGTATTATATCCTGTTCTAAGCCGGAAACCGTAGGATGTGTGTACAATTTCTAATATATCCCAGATTCATGCAATCACTTCTCTATTGAAATGTTCTCTTCCTTGAGATTAGTGATTGCATAGCTTTTGTCTCGATTGCGGATGCATTCACGGTCAACTAATATTGTGGGATTGTAGTGGCTGTAACTCGCTGCTTTTGGAAATCTAATAGAACGCCGCTGAGCTGTCAGGCCATTAATCAATATTAAAAATACAGTTACATACTTCATTATGTTTGCATTATACATTTTGCATAATATATTTATTATCGTTTTAGCTCTGATTTAAAACAATGAAGCAATGGATAGCCACAGCTTTTTAACGTGTTAGCCACACGATAGTGATTAATTATTACGTTCTATAGTGTAATTAATTTGATAGGTATTCTACTAGTAGTTTAACATTTTTAAAGTTTGCTTAGAAATTCTAAGAACTGTGCAAATTATGTGACGTAAGAAGTCACTATTCAAGTGGTTTTAGTAAGCATGTAACAGTTTTTCTGCTTATTAGATTTTTATGCATTTATTTTATTCTATTTATTATTTCATTACGTATATACATTTATATAAGATATATAAATACTAGAGCACACTTTCAACACTCAATTTTAATGAAGGATTAATGGTTCCTAAGCATAAAAACAAATATGGACAAAGAACTTTGGATCACATGATTCCTAGTTGTATAAATATGTTACCCGCTGAAATAAAAAAACTGTGTTAATACTAAGCCATAAATAATAAACACATTGAAAACTTGGTTAGCTGAAAGAAGCTATTTGTATTAGAAATAAGGAAATATTATTTTATTTATGATTTATTGCTTTCGTTTATGTTTTTTTTTTTTAAATATATTTTTGTAGAAATATTTTAGAGTAAGATTTTTGTGAAATATTTATGTTTTAAGCTTGTTACAAGTTTTTTTTTTAAGTTTTTATTTTATATATTTTGTCACCTAGTCTGTAAATTTAAAGTTTTAAATAACTAACTCCCGTTAGATAATCTACAAAAAAGCAGTTTATCTGGACTTTTTGCATTGTATTTTTTCTTTTGTCAGATTATTTTTTTTTAAATAATAATAATAGAACTTTTTTTTGTATAATATTTAAACAGCTGAAAATAATTCAAATGTGTACAAGTGCTATTATGTCTTATCAAGTCGATATTAGTTCCCAGCTAGGAAGATTGCAAGGAACGAAATGCTCCAGTTATGCGTTGCGTTTTATTCTGTAATTATTGTTTTTCTTCAATCTGTCTACTATCTCTATAAGCGTATTACGAATAATAGAACTGAATATTTTTAAGTGGCATTATTTAATATTTTTTCAGACTCCCCTCTACCCAAGCCATTATAACCACGTGGTTATTGTTGGACCGATGTATGACATTTTGCAGGTTTTAATGTTTATTTCTGGAGAGGTTTTATTATATATTTGGTCCCAAATATGTATATGTCTTTTGATATTTTTGCCGCATTGCTCCTCGGAACAAGGAGATCCTTTCTGGTGTGACTTCTTGTACTATATTTATGATTTTTTTTAGATTTTCTAGGGTTTTGCGAACGTGGATAATAACCCCTATTTATGTAGTTTTGACTAACATCCAGGATATTAAATTCTTTGAGAGCTCATGATTATAATTGTTGTTGATATAAAATAGAGGCATTAAAATTTTCTTTTAACTACACTGCATAATCCTTTGTCACTTCCTCATGTTCACGTATCGTTCATCATTTTTCAAATCTAAACTACTCGATTTAATATTAACGCTCATAAGTAGTTAAAATATAATTTATTCCTTGCATTTTGGTTCATCAGTAAATATTTTTTTAGAATCAAGGGGAATACAAAGGATCTCTGAGAAAATAAGAAGCAAAGGACTTAAGAGTTAACATCGATGACTTTATGGGGGTACCAACTTTATTGAATGATTAAAACGCACATCAATTTTCTTTTTTTTTATCTTCTACCAGACGAATATACATTCCTTCCTTTAATTTAAAAAAGGCTTCCATGAGTCAATTCAATTTCATGCAATTTTATCAATCCATCAATCATTTTTTTTTCACCGTCTTTCCAGTTATAAGATTACTGTATTCTCGCAGAATCAAGTCTTGATATATCGATCAAATAAAATTACATGTGTCATTTTGAACATTGTTATAAATATTATTTTTATTTTCGGGATATTTTCATATCGCTACTTTCTATTGTAATCCAGTTACAATGTGAAAAATCGCTTCTGTTACTGTAAGTAAATTCCTTTCTTTCACCACAAAACCGACGTTTTCGCTTTTCTCGTCGGAGATTTATGATTAATGAATATCCTGAAACTCTTTTCAGCGTTTTGCTGTTAAAAATATTATGAAATCTCGGAAAGCTTTTGGCTTTATTAACGCCATTCCCGGGAGCGCGTGAAGTTGTATAGGTGTGGGGCGGAGGCCGGCGGGAGACTCGGGGGATGGTTTCCTCCACCACCACTAATGGGGAGCTAAATTACCGCCGGCTGATAGTGTAGTACGGTGGGCCACTTTGTGTTCCGGAAGTCCTGGCCCACTCGCCCGCTTTTGCCAGAAACCGCCTTTGTCCCATTATACATTATTATGCTCCAAATTTTCTACCAAGAAATCACTTCCGTCTGAGAGGTGGCGAGTAGCGAGGTCATTATGAGGCGTTCGATCACCGGTCTTTTCTCGTCATGCACACAATGATTGTTTAATTAAGGAGCATTTGAGTTTTATTAGTAAAATTATAACATTAATAAAACATTAAAAAATTCTGGGGAAACGGCTGGAGGCGTGGGAAAGTCTCTTCGCAAGAAAGTAATAAAAAAATTATCATTGTAGAAAATAATATTAACATAACCTAAATGAAACATGAAAAGGGAAAAAAACGACAGAAAATAAAAAGATTTCAGTCGCATCTGGGACTCGAAGCCAAGACCTCTGCCTATCCGGGGCAACCGCTTAACCAACTTAGCTAATGAGACCAGTTCAATTTTTGTCATCTTCATCGACATCACATGGGATAAAAAATGGAGAATAATATTGACAAATCTGAAATATGATAAAGATGAAGATGACATAAATTGAACTTATCTCATTAGCTAAGTTGACTAAGCGGTTGCCCCGGATAAGCAGTGGTCCTGGGTTCGAGTCCCAGATGCGACGGAAATCTTTTTATTTTCCGTCGTTTATTTCCGTTTTCATGTTTCATTTAGATTTTCTACAATGATTAAATATTTAAATGGGGTTTTTAAATGCCAATAAAAATAATTGATAATTAAAAAAATTGAAAGTAATAAAACATTACGATAGAACGTTGTTACCAACTCGTTCTGATTTTTTGTTATCCCTCTTATTATAAAGATAAATTGTTGTATAGAGATGGATTGCTATTTTCTGTGGCAAATTCTAATGTTAATATAATAGATTTATGTAAATTGCGTTTGTTTACACGTTCACATGCCTGATGGAAATATATTTTTTTAGATAAATCAATTCTCTCCAAGTGGAGAAATGGTGGAATGGAGAAAGGAAGTGAATCGAGGTTGGTGGAAACGAATCAGCGTTGGAACAGAAATTGTCACTGTTGTTTTGAAGGTGACATTTTAGAGGGTTCACGTACCTACCATATTAGAAGGCAACTTGTTCGACAAGCGTTTGTACTGAAAAGATAGCGTAACATGATTTGGTATTGATTATTACGTATATAAAAGAGAGTAATAATGTATACTTTGCGTAGTATTCATTGTGATCCGATCTAGTCGTTTTAGAAATACGACCATCGTTCAAAAACTACACAACATATTATAACTTGTTAAATTTATTTCTCACCGCGTTGGTTGGTGTAACGTATAAACACGGTTTCTATACCTTCGTAATTGGCAAATATTGAAGCAGCTGAATTATGCGAGCAGTTAGTGCCCGTTAGCACCTACTTCAGTCAGAGAGTGTTAACTCGTTTAGGCGAATAAAAACTATCCATCAGCCTTTGGATATTATTTCGCAAACTGCCGATAAGTAGTAATATTGTAAAAAGACATTAACCCAGATCGACTGGAACCATACATGCCCTCGAGCCTGAACTAGATTACCTTACTGAATCGTGGTATCGTATCTATTCATTGAAATCTAAATCAATCAAAACGAATTGTTATTGGAACTGATTCAAAGAAATATAACTACTTTTTTTTACTCAGCAAATGTATTCATTTCATGTACAGCTTGACAAATTTAATTTTGCAGGCGGCCATATGTGCAACCAATGAATATTTTAAAACCATGATTTATATGTGTATTAAAAGACACTTAGCAAAAAAATCATTAAAAACAATAAGAATGATTTAAAAAAAAAAACAGTAAAAACTAAATTTAAAAAAATTTTGAATTAGAAAAAACAATTTTTTTTTTAACAATTACGATAATAATTATTAAAAAAAAAACCGTAACAACTAATTAAAAAAATGTTATTAAAGAAAAAACGTAAATAAATAAATTATAAAGAAAATAAAAATAATAATAATAAATTTTAAATCGCACAATTTTTTTTTATCTAAAAATTAAAAAATTTCATGCCACGGCTGAGAATCGAAGCCCGATCAACTGCTTGGAAAGCAACTATGATGAAACCACCAACTATTTTAAGAACGGCGGCATAAATTCATTAATAGTAATAATAATACTTGGATGACTTGTATAGCGTCTTTTTTAGTGAAAAATCACTTCAAGGGCGCTGTACAAATATATTATGTACAATCAGATTCAGAAACATACTTACTTACCTTGTAGGTCACTCCAGATTAAAACGTTAAATTATAAGTTTTCGCTTGAGAAGATATGATATTGCATGCACAGGACACAATATTAGAAAACACTACATTATAATTCAGATACTGAAAACAAGAATTGCGTGTTTTTAAATTTTAGAATTAGAATGTTACGTACATCACATTACATGCGAAATTATATTGTTTAATAATTATACAACTTAACTCAAGCAAGAAAAATAAATGTACTTACCCGGAATTAAAACATTCATATGTTTTTGTATCTTCTAGGAATCTCTTTCACGATTCAGCATTTTCTCTTGAACTTATAATCATATATTCGTTTTATTTATAGTTCTTCAACATACTTATATTTTTGCTGAAATCCATTTAAAATTCAACAATCCACAGTAATGGTAATGCTAGATAGTACCGAAAAGAAATACATAAAACTAAAAATCACACCGCAATTTCCGTTTCATAATGTTTCGCAACCAAGAAATGAACTTGCTGAAAATCAGAAAACTGTACGAATATAATATGTGCCTATTAATCTACAAAATCCAAAATGGACTTATACACACGAACACAGCATTTAGAAAAACATCACAAGTCCACGAACACTACACAAGACAACATAATAAATTGTACACGAATACAGTAAAGACTGAAAGTGGTAAAATAAACATAGACCATGAGGGTGTATATATATACAATCTCCTTGCCGATAGCCTCAACACGGAGAATAAAATAAAACATTTAAAAATAAACTGTTTATTCTCAAAACTAGTAAACAAAATAACAATGCATAATATAAACGAATAATAAATAAGATAGGAATTACATGTAAGATAGATCTTTGGAGCACAGATGGGAATGCTGTCATTGTTCTACCGGTATTTTAATGGACGATTCTCTGAGGAACTAGCATCATTGATCCCTTTGGCACCGGTGCATAGTCGGGAAACACGCCAAAGGCGCGCCCAACATTTGTACACGGTTGACATTAGTCACATGAGAACGGGTCGCTTCTACGACACGTTCTTTTGTTTAACAGCTCGGCTGTGGAATGATCTGCCGGCCTCTGTGTATCCTCCCTCCTACAGCATGCGTCTCTTCAAGACCCGTGTTCACTCCTTCCTATCCTCTAAAAGACCCTCCACACAGTATCCTAAAAGATGATATAGGCCTTAAGGGAAATTATTTCCTTCAGAGCCTCATGTGTGGAGTTACTGTAAAAAAGATCAGAATCATTTGTAAGATATAAATAATACGTAAGATAAGAATAATATGTAAGGTAAGTAAATAATAAAATGTAACATTAAGTAATATGATATATAGCTTACGAATAATATGTATGCATGTAGTTAAGTTAATAAAGTGAAATAATTATGTAGTTCTTTAAATTAATAAAAAACATATAAAAATCTTTACTTTGCGATGGTTTACCAGTTTATCCAAAATGGTTTCCAGTGTGATGTATAACACTTCATTGTAAGTATCTAAATTACGTCTTAAAACATTATTCTTATTAAACTTCGTTTTATCCATAATAATAATATTAATTGGATCATTTTAGTAGCGCCGTTTTTGTGAAAAATCACCTCAAGGGCGCTGTACAAACATTACTTCATATTCTTTCTCTAATTATGTGCAAACAGATACAGAAAAACATGCTTACCTGGCAGATCGTTTCAGATTAACACAGTTTTATTAGAAAATTTAAGCTTGAAGAAGATATGATTTTTATAGTTGCTATTTTATCCTCCTTTTCTATTAATATTAATTACATTTATTAGAAGATTGGTCGCAAAAGAAGAGTTGGTATTTATTTGAAATATTTATAATTTTTTAGGACTGGAGAATATTTATAAAATGACTTTAAAAACCGTAAGAAGTTTTTAATAGATATTAACAAATTTTTTTATACACATTTAGTTATTTGCAGTGTTGCAGGCTGTGAACGCATTTGCGCACCGATGCGTGAATTTTTTAAACATATTCTATTAGTGACTTTAGGTAAGCACTAACCGGCTAGCCTAGCTAAGCAATTTACGTGTGCATTTCTTCAATGTCATTGCCTTGCACCGTGGTAAGGATATTTAAAAGTCAACACTCACATTATGTAAATGAATCTGAAACTAAGTGTTGGCATGAAAGAAGAGCTACGATATACAAAATAAAAATCGATTGTCAGGACTCAAACACAAACAATTCCAACGCTGTTTCATGAGAAAACGCACCTTACCATTGATGCCCCTAGGGATTAAAATAACGTACACCGAAAGGATCACAAAGATTCTTTGGGATCAGGCGTATTGAAAGACCCGTATACCTGGATATTTAGGTTTTGGCAGAACGGAATCTCTATGAGGCAGGTAAAGTGATATTTCGTATATGCATGAGTAGGATTTGTGTTTTGTAAAACCTACTTAGCAAATCGATAATGCTTTATCTAACAAAACTGCTGACGAGAAGGGGACACGAGGTCTCAATAGCAGAAAAAACAGTCAACTGGAAATTTATCGGTGAATGAACTAGTCGCGTACTAGCGCGTTGTAAAATGCTGATTTATATTGAATTGCTGAATAAATTCACGAGGACAAATTCTCAACAATAATTGAATGTTACAAAATAATATGATGCACGCTAACTTCTTCTCTTTTATTTTCTTTGATGTATACTAAAAATATTTTTGTCTTTATTGTTTCTGTGTTTTAAATTCATATATAGGTAATTATATTAAATCCTTATAACATTTTTAAAGGCAATAACGGTGGGTTTTGCAGGTTTCTTATGCATTCCGCGTGATAAATATTTCCTCATTTTCGTTGATAGTTTGAGCGACCAATTCTCACGGATATAATAATAATTATTGTAGTACCTACTTACCTAATAATGTAAAATAATATTCCAAGGGCAATTAGAACAAAACGCTGTCAGCTTGTATTGGAAAAAAAGCGATTATAATCATTTAACTAAATTATGTAGTATCCAGCAAGTCTGTGTCTTTTGCGTTCGCTAGCGCGAGTGAAATCTGTCATAAGCAGCACATTTTGACAGTTTGGTAGTCCGTATCGCGCTAACAAGTTAAGTTTACGTTTACGTTAAGAGAAAAATCCGTAACGTAAACGCAAGATACGACTTTGCGTTTATGAAAAGGGTCAAAATGTATTGCTTATCGCAGATTTAACTTGCGTTAGCTGACACAAAAGACACAGACTATCCACCAGAACCGGTGAGACCATACCATCCCTATGATTTTTTTTTTGAGAAAATTAACAGCAAATCCATAATTTAGATATTTATAACAATAAAAACATTAAATCTTGCCAATTATAAATTTTCCTTTGCTGATGATAAGTACTATGAGTAAAGTGTGACAATATACAGTTTTATATCAATTAGCTTAAACTATATCAGTCGGGGGAGAGGAGGGTGGAGGGGAACATAGGAGTGGGATAAAGGTAAAAAGGACTAGAGTAGATGGAAAGGTGGTTTAAGTTATCTGGTTTGAGAGCGGTCGTGTTATGGATTTTAATTTAATATCACGTATAGTTGAGTTAAAAATGTCAATGTGGTAATAGTTTAAGTTCAATGAGTATGTAAATCTGTAGATAAAAGGGTTTTGTTTTTAATTGGTTTTACAATAAGGGTTATACAAAGTAAGTGGCTGTTTGTTGTTGCGATTTGGGATATGAACTAATAGGCTTTTGAGAAGATCAAGGGTATCAACTAAGTTGTGTGCGATTTTAAATAACATCGGGAAATTCTGCGAACCTGAAGGAAGTGGAGCAAGGAGGAAGGGAAAAAGAAGGATGGGGCATCTAGTCGCTCAACATAGCTAAAGTCGTTTTAGGTGACGCCAACAGGGGAAATACTGAGATTAACTTCGACTCTGGAACGAGATGCAAATATTATTATCATCATCTTAATTTTTAGATCACAAACCAAAAATTATTTTCCCTTTAATAAAAGGGAAAATAAGTTTTGGTTATTTTCCCTTTATTTTTTCTTGAATAATTGTCATCACTTTCACTGTTCGATAAGGAATCCATTTCACAAATGCAGATTATATATTGTCTTTTTAATTAAAATAGTGCACGGCTTCAAATAAGAGATCGTCGGACAACAACTGACAGCTGTCAAACGACCGGTAATCTGACGAACATTTATAAAATGACGGAATCAGGCGGTAGACCAAATATTAGTTAAAAATGGTATCAATCGTTACGAACGGATGATTATAAAACCTCTCCTAAATGAATCAATCAATCAATCAATCTACGTAAATTTACAAAATTATGTAATAAAATGGGTATGTTATACGACTCATCATATTTTACGCACATATAATTTTTCACGTTCTTTATAAAATCACAAAATAAAGCTATAAAATCTTTTAACTTAGCTTTTCAAATCCCACGGCGAGATAATATTGTCCGGTGTCGAAATCTGAATAAAA
>JAHDVE020004734.1:0-45525 GCA_022606495.2 Halesus radiatus | reverse complement strand
TAAAAGTAAAACAATGAACAACCGGTTTTTTACTATTATTTCTAGATAGTTCTGACTAAAAGCTTCCATTGAAGCCCCGATTATTTGCAGCCATGGATCCAGGGGGTTTGTTTCCATACAAGACATCACACAATTCGTTTTTTATTAACGCCATCGGCACTCTAGTGTACGTGCACAGTTAGTGCACATGGCTACAAATTGGAAATTTTTGTTGCACCGTTCTGGGGTTTTTAGAGAGATATACAAAATGTATTCTTTGCAGAGATCTGAAGTATAGAACTCACCCCTTTTGCCAGTGTTAATTTCTTTCAAGTGTTCTGTGACAGTTGCAAATCCAATATTATCTTCCTCTGTGGCATTTTTTTCATGCAAGGATCCCTTCATGGCCAGCATCAGGAGGTGGATCATGTCACGGCGGATGATGCCAGACTTGTTCCTCTGTTTGATGATATCCATCACCAAGAACCTGTAGTAGTTGGCTACCTCGTCTTTCATAAGTTTTACTTCCACAAACTGAAATTAGGATTTGTGTGACAACATTTAGCTCATATTTCAGTGTAAGCGATACCTCTACAGGACAAACCAATTTATACTGTGTATTTTCTACGCCATTCTCCCCGAGGATTAAATTTATAATGCATTCAGTCGTTCTTTCTTTCTCTGGCAATTTCATGTCTCATTGCCATACATCAGAATTGGTATCAGATCTCCTTTATGGACTGCTGTAAAATCACGACTTTAATAAATATACATAATATATACCTTTCCCAACACTGGAAACATGATGATTGGTATTAGTTTCAATGTTTCTTTCAATTCAATATTGGTCAGACGTTTATTCATTTTGTTGAACTTATTATCCGGGTCTATGAAGGAATCGGACTGCAAGCCAAAAGCGCAAGACGCGATTACATCGTTGGCCAACTTGGACAATAGTTCTTTCACCTCCACTTCCACGTAACCCTTTCCTTAAAAAATAAACAATTCTTGAAGATAACACCTACGGGAAGTAACAGAATGTACCCGACAGATTATAAACTAGTAATTTCTAAGCAAATACATGCCATATTTTCTAATATGAATTTTATTGTATAGCTTAGCACATAGAAACTGTTGTCAAACTGTATTTAGGCTTTCTTTATTTAATATTAAGGAAATCATTGAAAAAAAATAGTTCCGATGGAACCGAGAAAGATACAGACAGACACTTGACAGTTGTTGTTGTTGAATGACGCCATGGGACTTCAATTTATATTCAACATTTTTTGAAATCTCACCATTTCTGACGACAGGGGAGTCAGACTCCTTCTTTAGGTATTGTATGAAATTCTCTGTGCATTCGTCCACAAAAGGCGTCATCTCCTTCATTTTGGAGCCAGTGAAGGCTGGACTCAGTATTGTTCTCATGTTGTGCCATTTTTCCCCTGAAGCAAAAAATTGTTTCGTAAAAAAAGAAATTTCGGCTTAATATTTTATTTTTCATTTCATCATATTTCCAAGGCAGCTGGAAAAATGTTTTCATCTTATAATTTTTACAAAGTTGCAACTAAAATCATGCGAAAACAGGCATCTTTGTGGGTGTGTTTTATGAAACACAAATTATTTCTGAAGCGTTCTATATAACATGCCATACCATTTGATTAAAAAAAGAATTAAGTTTCTATTAATGGTTTGTAGGTACTGATACTGATTTATTGAAGTGGTGATCATTATGTAAATACCTTTAAAATGAACTTACCTCTTAAGCTGAGTAGATTATGGAAGAGGAGTGGGTCCGTCTCAATCGGTCCCGGGAAGTGGTCCGTGAAATGGTCAAAATCTTTGACGGCAATGCGCTTTATAAGCTCCAAGTCTTTTATTATCAGCCAAGGGCTAGTGAAATTGTAAAGGCCGCATACTCTGAAATAAAAGTATTAAAAGAAATTAAAACCAAACAATTCGATACAATTCAGTTTAAATTTTATCAATTTTGGATGCAAGTGAAAATTTTGTTCTTATTTTTGTGTACCTATGTAGCGAGAGCAGCAGCAGATATAATTTGACGTATATTGTAAATTTAATTGCTTTCCAAATGCCCATCGGAAACTGGATTTATTTGGGCTGCTGCAATTATATTATTAATTTGTTTTTTTTTTTTAAGTGTCAAACAAATCCTTGTACATATTGATTTAAGCAGACTATTAAACATTAAAAAATGGGTTGTAAATTATTTGTTCGGTTTTCGTCTGGGCCGATGGCAAATACTTTAGTTTGAAAAAAAATCTACAATCGTGAACAAACACATTTATTTTTATGCCCTTGTTGGCATTTTATACATAATATTTCAAATAGCTGTTTCGTAACTGCAACGGTTCATCGAAAAAAAATGTATATTTGCCATCGCAACATAGCTCCTGTGGTTGAAAGGCGGCTAAAATTAAAAGCTAGGGACAACGTTCAATTCTAACAATGGAACGCGTGCACAAAATATATGAATATGATATTTATAAGAATCCGTTACTTTCTTTTCACCCTTTTATATATTTCCAACGGTTGCATCGAAGTGCTCGATCGTAATGCAATTTAATACATCGAATTATCGGATCTTATATAAGCGCATCTTCATATTTCCCGACTGTAAGATGTTCATTATGTAAGGATGAAGGGCATTTAAAAGGATGATGAGCAACTTTTAGTAAAATTTTTAATTTTTAATATTACGGATAAAAAAAAATAACTATAAGAATTAATCTACCCCCAAATATTCCCAGCCCAAAGGATACAAAAGTTAACTTGATCATTGTTGAAGGCTTTTATTAGAAGAAATAGAAAAATGGCCAGTAATGGCTTATAAACACAAATTGTCAGTTAGGTCATATACTGGGCATCTATGGTAATATCCTAAAATTAATTTGTGTGCTTCCACAGAACTTGAAACTAACAGTATTCAGCGAATATAAATTAGAAATTAAATACGGAAATCATATTTATGTGAGATCTTCGATTGAGTCCCATAATTTGTAATATTTTTACAAGAATTTTGTCACTATGTGTGTATTTTTACAACGGTTCAACAATCAGTTCATGAGAAAGATATGGTGCAACTGATCTATCAGCATTTTTTTTATTTATTGTTTATTTATTAATTAGTTTTTTGATGCGTACATTTACACAAACAAGATAGAATGGTTAAAAACATTTTTTTAACATTAAATTATAAATACATCTGAACAACCTAAGTGTAATGTATATAAAACAAAAAATCCCACAGAGGCAAGGCCAGTGCGTGGGTATACCTGGTATCAGTTAGTTGAAGTATATTAGTTTATTTGTATTAATGCTCGTACATGGATGTTGAAGGTGAGTTAAATAAAAGATTTTAAGCTAAATAATAAAAAAAAATAAAAGAAAACGGGTAAAATATACTGTTATAGCATGAAAAGGTTGATATCTTTTTAATCCAGTTTTTTATTTCATTTTTGTATGTGTTTGGAGATGATATGCTTGGACACTTACATTCTGTAGATAGATTTAACTTACTTTTCATCCTTAAACGTGTTATAGATATTTCCAACAATCGCATTGACGTGTTCCTTTCTTAGCACCAGGGGCAACATATTGCCAACAAATGGATATGGCTTAATGTATTTGACTCCACGTTTTTCAAAGAAACCATATGATTTGGTAGTCAAATAATAAATCAACCCGAATATTGCTCCGAGAAACAGAAGGGCATCTATCCAAGAAAATGTCCACGAAAACATTGTAGATTCTTTTGGAATAACTGAAAAAAAAGGATATATATAATTCAGAGAAATGTTGCGAAACTGCGTTAAGGAAACTATGAAGATATAATTTAACTTGTAGATAAAGCGAATATAGGAGTGTCTCAGTATCGCCGTACTGAAAGACCACCCTTTAAAAATAATGCTTCTCGAAGATAAAATTTTATCTCAAAACAATTATGATAAAATGCCTAAATACACATAAAACACCCATTAACATTTGATCGGAGCACCATCCATATAGCCATGGCCGGCTTTATCGTCGTATAATCTGGTCAATCAAGGCAGGAGTCTAATGAATCAAACGTACACATTCTTGCACTTTTATCTCAATGGAAAAAATAACACCACACTGATTATGAATGCACAAAAAAAACTGCGATGCTCTGAGAAATCCAGTATATTCCAATTAATTTGTGGAGAGCAATAATTTGTCCAAAATATCTTCTGCTTTAAATGATGGACAATTTTCCAACAATATATTATGATGCATTATTTCAGACAACCTTTTCTTTTATGCAATTCATCTCGCAATTCGTTCTCTCAAAAGCGTCATTATACCGCCATCTCTGGTACATTTTAGGAAACACCAAAAATCGCTAGTATGTGTTTAAATACACAGGGGCACGAAATAATTCTTTGAGACAAGATTTTATGGTAAAGAATATTCAATAATTATAAATCTAAAGGAAAAAATATTAAGATGCTTAAAATATGATTCTACATTATAAGATAGAAATATCTTCTGATGTCCATTTAAAAATAAATTACCTGGTAAGAATTTTAAATAACCGGTAATATTATAATATATAGTATCTAATAATGTAATATTATATTACATATGTTTTATTTTTATTTTATTCAACTGAGAATATTTTAAGGAAACATTAGAAAATTAACACTTCTAAAAGAATTAACAATTGGAAAGGGAAAGTTTCTCGAAAGACACCAGGATTAAATAAAAACTTTTTCTCCCTGCGTATTAAGAAATGAATATATTTTTTTAAATTAATTTTAGAAAAAATTGGAATTATTTCTTATAAAACATAAGATAAAATAACTAACTTTTAAAGTGTAGAAATTTATTTGATCGTTCACGGGTTCGAAGTTGTTTTAATAATTAAATAAAAGTGATTTTACCAGAATTTTGAAAACAGCACTTCTGTCAAGTACCTACTCACAGGAATACTGAAATTAAACTGATTTTAATTTCAACTTGAACTAATCATAGGTACCTAATCTCAATAGAGATATCATAACATTGTTACTTACGAATTTCGTCATTTTTATGCGGATGGCGAGAATGTTGGCATTTTCACGTAAACAATGCGATTTTCATCATTCTCTCGTGTTATACCTAAAATTATACACTTATCAACATATTTTCCACACTAAGTGGTACTTATTTAACTGTTAACACTATCTAGTTTTTTACAATATACATACATAATGTGCAGTTAGATTAGTGTTCCCGTATTAGTATGTATATAACCTGATGTATGGCAGAGAGGCATGGAACTGGCAGCGGAAGGTTGAAAGTAGACTGAATGCTGTAGAAATGAGATCCCTGAGGCGTATGTGTGACCGTGTGAATAATGTTGAGATTACCAAAGAATGCTAGGCTGATGGGAGCGTAATGAGTAAGATTACGAAAGGGACGTTTAAATGGTTTGGCATGTAGAGCGGATGAACGAAGGAAAGGAAGAAGATGCCGGGGATCCCACATGAAGACATGGGACATTGGGCCATGTCTAAAGTCAGAATAACAGAAGAATATGTAAGTGAATGAAGCAAGAAGTGTGTGCCAAGACCGAGTTGTTCGGCGGTCCGTCCTGTCTGCTTACCCCTGCGGAGAAACGGCGTGATGGTTAGTTAGTTAAAAGTTTTTCACGTGTAAAAGTAAAGTTCAGAATTATTGCACGTAGGTACACTTTATCTGTAATGTTTTGTTTTCAAAGGATTATTTTTATTCTAAATTTAAACATATGGAATTTTTTTGTTAATTTAATCATTCATTTATTTGATAACTTGTAAAAGCTATCATGGCTTTCGTGTTTGTCAATTTAATAGACTCGACAAAACACAAATAACTACATAATAATGACAGTATTAGATAATATTATTAGAATTTACCGAGAAGCGTATTCTTTTATGTAATAATATGGTTTTGTTTGGAAATATTATTTACTCTTCATTCATAAATAATTGTCGTTTCTATTTGCGATTGTTTGAGTATTATTTTGCGTGTTTTTTTTTTTACACTAACTCCTATAATAAAAATATTTCCCTCTGGGCCTATGTCATCTTTGGGGATACTGTGTGGAGCGTCTTTTTAAATAAAGGATGTTCTGAGAAGGAAAAAGATATGAGAGGTCAAAGGTGTCCCTTAACCGGCCTCCCCCGGTCTGGCCCACCACGCAGCTGGTGGGAAGACGTATCTGCCGCCAAGACCTAGACAAACCTTACCCCATGAATCCGGCACCCATGCTAGGTCATCTCCCATATCGAACCAGTTGGAATGACCCATGGCAGAGGTGTTGGTTATCCAATGCATGGTTTTCGCGGCGGCGGTACCCATACCCGCAGCGCAAATTAATTGTTTTGTTCTTGTGTTGCATTGAGGAGTGAGTAATGCGTACCTGTCTATTATTTGTAAAACCATCGTCCCACTAACGAGTGCTCGCCTGACGTAGCGCCCGTTCGTACTCCTGAAGTAAAATTAAATAGTCTCATTGTTATTACTATGTTTTTTCCTGAAGGAGCCAAGACTCAATCTACTCAGACTATTTCTGGTTCCTTTTCCTTAGGTTTAAAGACTTCTTTCTCAACGGCGAAATTCTGGAGACATAAAAATCCAAAACACATGTTTAAGAGATTATTTGATAACACAATTTGGTGAAATATCTTCAAGTGACACGAGGTTTTGAAACAAAACTTTTTAAAACAATTATATTATATTACGAGTATAATGATTAAACAATTTTTATTTTATTTTTAAATAGCATAAATAAGCCTTTTAACGAAGAATTACTCTAAAAAGGTAGAGATAGTAATGACCTTTTTATTATGACAATTTTCGAAGTAACGACACAATAAAAAGGTCATTACTATTTTAGAAATAATGACACACTAAAAAGGTCATTACTATTTTACAAGTAATGACACACTAAAAAGATCATTACTATTTTAGAAGTAATGACACACTAAAAATGTCATTACTATTTTAGAAGTAACACACTAAAAAGGTCATTACTATTTTAGAAGTAATGACACACTAAAAATGTCATTACTATTTTAGAAGTAATGACACACTAAAAAGGTCATTACTATCTAGTGAGGTAGGTACATTTTTACAAAACGTATTTCTTCGTTAAAAGGCTTATTTATGCTACATTAATATATAAAAATGAATGTATGTCTGTCTAGCCGTCTTCGATTTTCTCTAAAATGACTAGACCGGTTTCGCTGAAAATAGCACAGTTTCTTCTTATTAGTGGCGGGAAGGTTTAGAGACAAGTTTGAATGAAATCTAATATGTAAAGTGTTGCTATAACGTTTTCAAAATAGTACGAAAAATATTGAACCTGCCATGATGTGTTGAGGTTAGCCCATAAATATACCACTCTGGTTAGCGACAGATAACATATTAAAAAAGAAGGTTTGTTTGGGTAGAATATATTCAAAATGGAAAACACAAGTAGGTACCTACTTATTATTTAGATACGTTTTTAAAAAATAAATATTTGGAATGAAATAAAATTGTAAAACGATTTTTTTAATAAAATTTCTTTCTTTAGAGATAATAGTCGTCACAAGGCATTACTTTCGCTGTCTAATCAATTATGGCACCCAAACGAAAAGCAAGAATTCACAACTTCATAAATTTATAAAAAAATATATATATATATAATATGTCGAGTAAAACCGGGTACACATCAGCTAGTTTAAAAATAAAATAATATAGATATGCCTGCCGCCGTCTGCCGTTGTGCATTGTTTTTTTCTGGTTACATTGTTAACTTATAATTAACATTGTTTTGTTACATTATTAACTTATAATTAACATTTTTTGTTACATTATTAACTTATAATTAACATTGTTTTGTTACATTATTAACTTATAATTAACATTGTTTTTACATTATTAACTTATAATTAACATTGTTTTGTTACATTATTAACTTATAATTAACATTATTTTGTTACATTATTAACTTATAATTAACATTGTTTGTTACATTATTAACTTATAATTAACATTGTTTTGTTCCATTATTAACTTATAATTAACATTGTTTGTTACATTATTAACTTATAATTAACATTGTTTGTTACATTATTAACTTACAATTAACATTGTTTGTTACATTTTTAACTTATAACTAACATTGTTTGTTACATTATTAACTTATAATTAACATTGTTTGTTACATTATTAACTTACAATGAACATTGTTTGTTACATTATTAACTTGTAATTAACATTGTTTGTTACATTTTTAACTTATAACTAACATTGTTTGTTACATTATTAACTTATAATTAACATTGTTTGTTACATTATTAACTTACAATGAACATTGTTTGTTACATTATTAACTTATAATTAACATTGTTTGTTACATTATTAACTTACAATTAACATTGTTTGTTACATTATTAACTTATATTTAACATTGTGCGTTACATTTTTAACTTACAATTAACATTGTTTGTTACATATTAACTTATAATTAACATTGTTAACTTATAATTAACATTGTTAACTTATGATAAACATTGTTTGAACATTGTTTGTTACGTTAGAAACTTACTTCACATTGAGTTTTTCTCTTGTTAAAACTACGCAAATATTGATATTTTTAATTAATGCCATTAGCTGAATGACAGCTGACAGCTGTCATCCGAGAGATTCGGAACAGCACTTAAGCAATAAGTATTTAAGCCTTAAAAAAGGACAAAGACTTTTCCTTTGAAAAAAAGGTAAAAGCCTCTAGGTTCCAATAACCTAAGGGACAAAATGTTCATCGACAATAATAAAAGGCATCTCATTTCTCGACTAAATA
Source organism: Halesus radiatus (assembly GCA_022606495.2). Classification (NCBI taxonomy): domain Eukaryota; kingdom Metazoa; phylum Arthropoda; class Insecta; order Trichoptera; family Limnephilidae; genus Halesus; species Halesus radiatus. Next base: position 36,695 of record JAHDVE020004734.1, on the reverse strand, counting down.
ATCCTTTTTATTGTTCATTAATGAGAGTTTCACAGAATCATCTTAATTTTATTTTTGTCGCCTCTTCAACCCCACCCAGGTGCCATTGAGGCCGTGCAGGTTAAATGTGTGACTTTTAATCTTCAGGGGTACTTCTGTCTTGGGTGTTTGAACAATCTCAAAATTGGCGAGCAGGTGGAACATGATGATCTTGGTCTCCATCAGGGCGAACCGGTTTCCTGAAACACGTAAATGATCAGAACCTTTTGAATATTTTTTTAACACTACGATATTGGAGAAAGCGCTACACAGCTCAACATTACAAAACCGGTTTGCAAATTTCGATTCTTGGTATTCAATTCAATAACAGGTGGTAAGGAATTTGTTATAACCATTTATAATAGAAACAAGGAGATGGGGCATGAACCGTTATGAGTATGAAACCGCACACAAAAGTATCGCCAACATCGTTCACCAATTTACTATGCCAATCGCATCTACGCACGGTGGCGCCCTACCTATGTTTCTACCTACACATCAAACGGATAAGTTTCATTTGCTCCGCCGCTTTCAAAGTCCCAGCGGTTTGGTCGCAGCTTGGGACTGCCGGCACGCTTCCATGCCTTATCTCCTTCATGTATAGATATTACTTTATGAATTGTTTTAACAAGGTATTAAATAGTTTAAATAAATTAGAAGGACTCTGAATGCGTTCCCCCAAAGGAAACCGCGTACAACACCAGTCTTTATTATCCATACCAACGCAGCTTCGAGGGCCGATGCCAAATGGAAGGAAAGTCTCCAGCTTGATTGTTCTCTTGTTGTCTTCCGAAAACCTTTCAGGGACAAACTTATTCGGGTTCGGGTAATATTGAGCATCTCGGTGTATAGCGTTAACCGGAATCCAAATAACGTCATCCTTTTGAACCTAAAACAATAGGTTTTGTTAAAAAAAATGTCTAAAAAAGATATTTTAAATGACTAAGGAATAAAGTGCCCGTAAATGATCAAAGATCCCAAATGAGCCAGGAACTACTCTATAAATATAAATAATTATCAGACAGAGCAGCTCGACAATTCATTTTCAGCACACTGCCAAGTCACGAGTCACGTGCGGCAATTGTGAGTGGAAAGCACGAATAGATATATTAATTGTGAAGAAGATGCTTATTGCTTACCGTGTATGTTTGGTTGTTTACTTTGATTGGTAAAGTGTATTGTTTAACACACACACGATCTATAACTCCAACAGGGGGCCACAAACGTAAAGTTTCTGAAAATTAGAGACACACTAGCATGTTATAAAAAAATGATTTCCTACCCAACCATTTTGTAGTCAGCTAACTTAACTTTATTTATGTCCTTTGTTATTTTTTTTGTAATCCGGGTTTTTACGTTTTTACTATCTGCATATAGGAATATTTCACCATGTAATATATTATAAGTCTAGTTGAGAAAATCTTATATGTAGATTTTGAACAGTAGTGGTCCTTATATTGATCCCCAAGGAACTCCATAGATTATAGGGAGGTGATTTAAGAAGGTTACTAACCTGACAAGACCATGTCCATATAGGCTAGGCTACGGATGTCATCGTACTTGATCATCCCTCCAGTTTCCTCAATGTACTGGTCAATCTCTTCCCTGAGCTTCATCTGGGCATCTGGGCTATTGGCTAGCTCGTAGCACATAAAGGAAAGCGCAGTTGATGTGGTCTCATACCCAGCAAACAAGAAGTTCACCGCTTGAGCTGTTATTTCGTCATCTGTCCAAACTGAAAATCAAACATTACAACCGTGACATTTCAACTAATATAGGATCACAGTTAGGCTCCCGCGCTAGTGCAGCGCTTCGACAATGTTAACAGCAGGCCGAAATTACAGTATGGTCTCCTTTAGATCATAATAAAATGCTCAGCAAGAGAAAATAACTTTATTGTTCTTAGGAGAAATATTTGTTCGAAGTTTAAAACAAATTTTATCACTATAATTGTATCGTCCTCTTATCAGCTCATCTTTAGAGTTCCAAGTGCAATATTGATCAAACATCAGATAATAATCGCAACGAAATAATTTAAATTAATTTATGATGTCAAGGCTGATATATTACTTGCAGGGAACATCAAGCTAATCTCATGAAATATTTGTGTAATTGGTTTTCCGTTGAAATTTACAACTTAAGTGGATTTTTTGGACAATCACAAGATTTAAGGAGCCTACTATTCCTCGATTCAAAAGGCTATGTGGTTAAAAACTGTGGTTTCAACAGTACTGCCATTTTTCAAAAAAAAAAATCTATTTTATTCAAATGAGAATTGTACATTGATGTTCCCATTTACTTTATTTTTAAAATTCACCTGCTTGACCAGATTGTACTGTCTGTGGTATAAAAGTGGGAAATTTAGATCACATGTTTTTTTGGTTGTCCCTCTCTGAACAAATATCTTCTTTTCTATCAAGCTCTATCTAAAATTGGCTCCCCTCTGTTCAAAATTTCATCTCTTCCAAGTCTGAACTCGATTCAACTCTTATAATTATGATATATCCCCATTCAAATAAAATTAAAATATAATATCCTTATTTATCCTCAATTCTTAAGGATGAAATCCAGAAGCATAAAAAAATCACAGGGCTACTTGCACTTTAACAACAATGATAATACAAATTATTACTTTTTTTTTGCTCAAACTTATTGAAGTCAGTAAATTTACAACAAATTAACTCTTAATGTAAAAAAATGCCAACTTATGAGATTCCACAGAAAAAAAAACCACTGCTGTTTACTTACTTTCTCAATAATCACACCTTATTATCTGTTGATGAAATCAGAGACCTTGGTATAACCTTTGACACTTAATTAACATTCATTAAACATATTAATAATATAACCAGTAAAGCAATGCAAATGTTAGGATTTGTCTTACGGATTTCAAAGGATTTCAAAAATTTAAACACTGTCAAATTACTGTACACTTCTCTTGTTAGAAGTCAACTAGAATTTAACTCCAACATTTGGAATCCTTACTACAGCGTACATGAAAATTCCCTTGAGCGAGTCCAACATAAATTTTTACGTTACATTAATTTTAAATTGGGAATACCCATCGAAAACATTAATTACCTCTCTCTGTTACAATTAATGGGACTCGATACATTAAAAGAAAGAAGAATTTGTTCAGACCTATTTTATTTATTTAAAATTGTTAACAACTTGTTGAACTCCCCTGAACTTCTCTCATTAATATGTTTCCATGTACCGGGTCGAACAGTACGCCACAAATTACCTTATCATTGTAACAATATAGGATCAAACGCTGAACTCAATTCCATAATGAATCGTCTGCATTTACTTGGTAATAAATATGTTTTAGACGATGCTATAAATATTGAAAGGATATCAACGTACAAATATTACTGTATTAAAGCTGTTTGTCAGCGCTTCGATCATAATTAAACTTACTATTGATTGTATTCACTCCTCAACACACAGTTTGCGCCATTGCACATTGTTATTATTTCTATGTTCATAATTGTATTGCACTGTTTTAACTTGTTTTATGTAAAAGCCCTAAGGGCGTAAATAAATAAATTTCATTGTAATATATTAATGAAGATAATATTAACAACTCTCAACATGAAACGCGAAGCCGGGACTCGAACCCAGGACCCCAGGCTAGAATCTTGTAGTTATGGTAAAAGGTAGCAGCCAAAAATATAAGGGAATTAATTAATTGAAGACGATATTGACAGTTCTTAGAAATTGAGGTATAATACCTATAAGGATGAAGGGACCTATTGAGGTAGCTGTAGTTCAGTAGATTAGAGCGCAAGGTTCCGGATGGACCATGAGGTCCTGGGTTCTAGTTCCAGCTGTTACCGTTACCTTTTTCTTTTCTGGGTTTTTTTCGGTTTCATGTCTAGAGTTGTTAATATTATTGTCAATGGTTATAAACGATAATAATGAATTAACATTTATTTATTTGGCAGAATTGAAGGATACTTCAATTGATTCAAGGATACCTATAAATATTTACATCGGAGATATAATTATCACAAATATGCATACGAGAGGACCGGCATTATAAAATTCACACGACGTAAATTTTATAATACAGGCAAATACTACAAATAATTTATCTATAGATTCTGTACCGGTAGTTATGCAAATGTCTTTGGATTCCAATGTCTATAATTCTTAAACTGTAATCTTTTGACTCCGAGCTAGGTCCTCCCCCATCCCATGATTCATACATTCTGATTACATCACAAATAAACTAACCTCTGGCAGAGTTTCCTTTCAACGCTTCCTGAACAGTGGCGAACCCAATGTCCTCATTGAGGGCCTCCGCTGTGTCCTCCTCGTGCAAGGATCCTTTCATCGCCATCATCAGTAGGTGGATCATGTCCTTGCGGATGAATACCGATTTGTTTCTTTGCTTGATGATGTCCATCACCATGAACCTGTAGAAGTTGGTAACCTTATCGTCCATCAATTGTAGATTTACAACCTAAAATTCAAGACATGTTTTGTAATATCAATTAAAAGTAAACAAATTGTTTTGTGTAAACTATTGTTGGGCGAAGCCGCTCAGTTTAGTGAGCCGGATCACTAAATCAGCTCTCTGTAAAGACAATCCACATGAAAACTAGACGAAAAATTATCGTGTAAGAGCGTCTTAAGGACGTCTTTAGGTGGGCCAAGGGAGCGAGGGAGAGGGCATGGTGCGGCGGGACTCGAACCATCGTTCAAACCAGCCGGATGACCGAACCGGTACACTACATAGAGCTGATTTAGTGATCCGGCTCACTAAACCGAGCCGCTTCGCGCACCACTAGTGTAAACCACTAATCCAATAAATAACCACTCTTTTCAAAACCAACGGTTTCTTCATCAGGATACAATATATAGTAAAAATATATATATTGTATTATACTTGGTGGTATATATTGTATCCCGATGAAGAAACTATTGTTGATAAGTCTAAACAAAACATATTTTTATGACAACATAAACATTAAATTTTAATATAGTCCTGACGAAGGGAGAGTACTTCTGAAACCGGTCATCATTATATAAAATTGAAGTGGTTTAAAGCAAGTGTATTTGTTTATATTATAATTATGGCAAACCACAAAGTAAATGCTTTTTACGAAAACATGTTTTTATTATTTAATTAAAAATGCTGCCACAAAGTGAAATTGCATTTAATGAAGAAGTGAAGATAATTTCGTCACTATACATGACATTTACGTTTGTTCTAAAATTTCATTGTGAAAGCCGTATTATCATTATGCGGTAACTATTAGTACGGTCAGTGGCTGAGTTGGCATCGCGTCTGGGTCCCACCCAGGCGTTGTGAGTTCAATTCCCCGGCTGGCTAAGTCCTCCATCACGACACAATCTTTTTGTCAACTGTGATGGTAGCAGGAGATTTTTCGAATATTGTCAGGTTATTCGTAACCCGGGAATGTTTGTATTTCTTTAAAAAATAAATATATACCATACAATTCTAGCTTCTTGTCATAACAAAATAGCTGGGCATCCAATTACGATACGTCCCTCCAAAATTCACAATAATCAACCAATCCGGTGATTTGCCGCTTGAAATCAACCAATGAGGGCTAAAACGATCATTACCGGCCAGATATAACAGGGTAGCGCGAAGCGACTAGCCAGCGCCCCCGCACTTCCAGCCGGACCAGCAAGCGATACCTAAAATTGCTTTTGTAAGAGTCATGGCTAAAGTCGTTATTTCATCACCCAAGTCCGTTTGGCAACGTGATCGCATGCGGGTTTGAAGCCCCTAGCTAATCGTGACCGTTTATCTCGAAACACCTAATATGGTGACTTGTAACTAACTAATTTAAACTCAGTGTGGAGATGTCCGACGCTCGTGCCCCCATACCCGCGGCCCACGCCGGCAGCCCCGGCCATGTTAATGTGGGGCGCCACTGCTCCGACATCCTCAAGTAAGCTGTTCAAACCTTCCCTCTTTTATGTGTTGTACTTGTGTTTGCCATAATTGAATTTAATCAGAGAGAGAGATATTTTAACTTTATGTCAGAAATAGGACCCTTCTACTAGGCATACAATTGTACATAACCTGTAATGTTTATTATCACCACACAATAAATTCTGAGACTGAAAGTACTCCCTCGCTTGATTTAAAGTAGAATAGAATTTGCCTCACTTCCAATTATAAGACTGCAGTCGACTCACATGACCCTGAGAGAGAGGAAACCTCATGCTGTACCAGAATCTGAGCTATCCATTGTCCGGATGACGCTGCACCTGCCTAAGAGACTATCACCTGGGTAAGTCACGCTGATGACCTCGTCTCCGCCTCTCCGTTCCAACCTCCTCTCCCTCTCCTCACTCACCAGAAACACAACACCGATTTCCATCGTGGGGCTTCTTTCCAGAAACACAACACTGACGTCCGACTTGGGGCTTTCTTCCTACCCGACCTTCCTCCATCCCAACTTCCAATCACTTCAGAAACACAACAATACATCGTATTGTAAAATTTTTGTGTGGAGTGCCAGGAAACATTTCTTCCTCTTCCTGTGTCAGCTGTGGTTAGAGGTGCATAAATGTGGAGATAATCTTCTCTACCCAGTGATCGGGCTGCCTATTGCTACTGTGCTACTGCTTCTATTTATTTTTATTTCAAAGAATTTTAAACTGTGTTTTATGTGATAGGTATAAAATGGAATTTGGGCGGAGGCGGAGGGGGTCGATGCTTGGGGTCCAGCGGCTGAGGTTGGATATGGAGAGATTCAAGTTCGATTCTAATTTGGAGTAAAATTTTTTGGCTAAATCTATTATATGTTTTCGGAGTGGAGGAATTTTCGAGCCCATGTCAATTACGTTATTCCTGACGTACCAGGGACTTTTGGTGAATCGTCGAAGCAATGCATTCTGGTATGATTCTAGCCTTTTTGTATTTGAAGTAGCCCATATGGGTGATGCGTATCTTAATTTTGGTCAGATTGTTGATGTGTAAATAAGAAGTTTGTTTTTTACGTTGTGTTTACTGTTGTAGCTGATAAGGGGGTATAATGCGTTTGCTGTTCGTCTCGCTTTCGCTAGTGTTTCGTTAATGTGTATGTTCCATCATAGTTTCCGGTCGGGTGTCACTCTTAGGTACTTGACACTTTTTTACCATGGTATGATCTTGTCGTACATTTTGACGTGACCCACCGCCACCGGGGTGCCGCGAGTTCTTCGTCTTGAGAAGAAAACTGCAGCGCTCTTAAACGGGTTCACGTCGATGCGCCACTTGTGATACAATTTTTGGAGGAGGACATATACATATATATGAATACCATTCCTGCACAAAACATTGAGTGACGCTACTGCTCCTAGCTATAATTAAAAATTCTACGAACCTTTCTCAAGCGTGGAAACATCACAGTTGATAGCACTTTTAATGCCTCTTTTAATTCAATACTGGTGAGTTTTTTACTCATTTTGTAGAACTCATTGTCCGGGTCGTTGAAGGAGTCAACTTGGAGACCAAAAGCACAGGATGCAATGATGTCGTTGGTCAATTTGGACATAAGATCCTTCACCTCTATTTCCATGTAGCCATCTCCTGACAACAGCAATAATCCAAATTAATTTCTATAACAGGATCCTTTTATAAGAATCAAGGGGAATTCTGAAATAAACGATACCCAGAATAATGGGATTATTTATTTCCCCTTTCCATCACAATATTTATACTGCTCCGACGCTCGGAGAATGAGCATCCAGATGTAGGTATATATAAATACACCCCTTCTCGTAGTATGTTGATCCAGTTAAAATTTACTAGCCTATGTTGATCCACCTTTAATAGGATGAAGAGATATAAGAGATGATTATACATGTATTGAGATCACATACGTATTCAGTACGGATGTTAATTAAGGGTCAGGCGTCATCTTGCGAATTGCCAACGCAAAGGCACTTTGTTTCTTGTTTAAACATTTTTCAATTCTTTTTTAAACGTAATCTTGTAATAAATATAGCATCAATAGAAAAGGAGGATAAAGTAGCAACTGTAAAAATCATATCATGTTTAAGCATAAATTTTCTAATAAAACTGTGCTACTAGGGATGTTGGTTAAACAATGAATGGTTACCCGGGTGGCGGTACCCATATCTACCACCCTCCCAAATCCATGAATTCAGATGGCGATAGAAATTATTAGTTAAATCTCACCACTAGTGGAATCAACCCCCTTCAAGTATTCAATAAAACGCTGGGAGCATTCTCCGACAAAGGGCATCATTTCCTTCATTTTTGATCCGGTGAACGCTGGGCTCAATGAGCTTCTCATGTTGTGCCATTTTTCCCCTGAAAATAATTAAAAATACATTAACCAATTTTTCGAAAAGAAATCGTTAAATCGTAGTGTTGTGATATTCCGAATTATTAACAAGGATCCAGGTCACCAAGAGCGAGTTATATTGTGTCAAAATATCTATTTGATCAAGAAACATGCGTTCTATTTACCTAATTAATGTTTTACCTGTCATAAAGAAGAGATTTTTCGCGAAAAGTGGATCCTTGTCAGTCGCTACTTGGAGATGATCCGTGAAATGGTCAAAGTCTTTGATTGTTATGCGCTTTATAAGTTCCAAGTCTTTGATGACCAGCGCGGGTCCAGTGAAGTTATAAACACCGCAGACCCTGAAATTAAAATGCCGCATATTATTGTCGTTAAAGTGTTTTCAAGTTTGCAACACAAATGTCACAAGAATCCTGTTCAACCCGTTTTGCACATCTCTGTATTATAGGTCAGAACTGTGGGTAGATTACATTGCATTTTAATGGCATAAGCTAAAAGCCACTTACAATAATTCATATCGCCAACTATTCCGTCTACCGAGATACTGCAGTGCTACGGAAATGTTCCTGGAGGGACGAGTGCACTCGTTAAGGGTACTTCTCCGCCGCCGCCGGGAAGACTATGGGTGCAGAGTACGTTAATACAAGAATACCATCATTACTGCCATGGCCGCCTGGACGGAGTCCCCCCTGATGGCCGTCTGGAGACAGGAAACCGTCAGAATTCCACCATAAACTTTTGGATTTTTATTTTATTACCTTTTTCCTTATTTATGTATTGATATTTCTTTTTTATGTGTTAGGTATTATTCTAACCTCAGATTTACACATGTGAACGCATTGCATTGCACTACCCCAGCATACCTTCTGAAATAAAGTAGTATTAGTTTTATCATCATTATGCCGCCAACTCTAATATTCTTCCAGAATCCCATTCCACTCCGAATCCACTTCCATTTAGTCGTTGAGACTACCCATGAAAGAGAAGATCCCAAAAATGCAGTTCCGATGTAAGGAATCGAAAAAAATAGAATTGGTCTCTTGGATGATTTTTACGTGGGGTGCTTGTGTAGTGTCTGGAGAATGTATAGGGTGCAAGTGGATGGAAGATACAATTAGGGACACTCCAGAAAGACATGAATTAAATATTCATTCTAAACTAAGATGGCCGTACATAGTGGAGTTGTAAAACTTCTTATTTTCAGTTTGACATGTTACAACAAACACAACATTTTATTTTATCATTGTTTTACATTTCGACTTAAAGATAGTAAGATCAACGGTTTGATTGTAAAAAAACTGCTAAATCGTAAACAAGTATTACACTTCCATCCTAAACATTCAGATAACATATCCGGGTCTCTTTTGCAGAGTTAATTTGAAACTAATTGTACCTGTATGTTTTTTTGTATGTTTTTGGAATAAATAATTGAAGCATATAAACCTCATTTTAAATGCTAACTTATTACTTTAGGATTAATATCAGTTTGGGGTAGCCGTAGCCCAGTGGATTTGAGTCCAGCTGCTAGCGTTATCTTTTTCTTTTCTGTGTCTTTTCGGTATCATGTTTCATTTTGAGCGTTTTTAATAATCTTCAATAATTAAAAATATAAAACCAATAGCTTTACGGGGTAATTATAGTCAATAACTTACTTCTCACCCTTGTATTTGTAATAAATTTCATCAACAATGGCGTTGAGATGTTTCTTTCCCAAAACAAGGGGCAACATATTGCCTACGTACGGATATGGCTTAGAGCTTTTGACTCCATGTTGATCGAAGAAACCAAAGGTTGAAGTTCCAAAATAATAGAGCAAGGCCACGATGGCTAGCAGGAATACCACCACATCTAGCCAAGAAAATGCCCACAAAAACATTTTTATGGATTTTTGTAGAAGATATCTGAAATAAATACATTTTTTTAGTTTATAATTATTGCAGATCAATCTAAGTAAACCCGGGAAAATCATGAAAACTTTCCTTAACCCTAGAAGACTGATCTCGATCATTTCGACTAACGCTGCGTGCATTTTATGCTGTATCTCTAATAACTAATGCGCCGACTGCGCTAGTTCTCCATACCAACTCAGTCGCCGACGGGCTTGCAGGGAGTGACCGGTAGTAAGGTGGTACGTGCCGCCATTTAATATATGCGGTACCCTTGTTAGTCCAGTCTGCGGAGAACACGAGGTATATAAATGTGTCAATTGCCAAAGAAAAAAGTTTGATGTAAGAGAAAGAACCTTTTTAAGTTAGTTACACAGAGACCGAGAAAAAAAGTTTGATGTAAGAGAAAGAACCTTTTTAAGTTAGTTACACAGAGACCGAGAAAAAAAGTTTGATGTAAGAGAAAGAACCTTTTTAAGTTAGTTACACAGAGACCGAGAAAAAAAGTTTGATGTAAGAGAAAGAACCTTTTTAAGTTAGTTACACAGAGACCGAGAAAAAAAGTTTGATGTAAGAGAAAGAACCTTTTTAAGTTAGTTACACAGAGATCGAGAAAAAAAGTATGTTATTGTTAATTTTCTTGAGATTTGTGACACTGCTTATTTTGTATGTTTTTTAAGTACCATAAAATTCAAATATTAAAAAAAAATCCTTTAAAATAATTAAAACAAAATAATTGTGTGCCACATTTACGTCAATGAATGCTACGTAATATCTAGTGCTTAATATTCCTTACTTATATATGATATATACATTGTTGAATACGTTTAACTATGTATTTATATTGTTATTAACGTGTTTCTCCTACACCGAATTGAAGAGCCAGTTTTCTTCATTGGCGTAGTAATACTTAACTAAAATTATAACTTAAATAATAAACAATGAAAAAAAAGAAGTTGTTTTATAAAATAACATGCATGTTTAAAAACATCATACATTTATGTATAAAAATTATTAGTTTTCTGGAGTTAAAGACTTCTTCATCTGAGACATTTTTTTTGTTATTTCGCAAATATCATCAGAATTCACAAAACTCTAAATGTAAACTATGTTTACATCCACGGAGAGAACGAAATTGACTATCACCCTAAGCTAGGTACAATTATTAAATGAATATAAAATGTAAGCGAAATTATTCTATTATTTCTTATTACACACTAGATACAGCTGTATTAGTTATCATCAACACAAACTTACTGGTTACAAAACCCTATTCACAGAGAAGAAATCGTTATTAAATACAAAGTTATGAATGTATTACAACGTTGGGTTGTTATGACAATTGTATATTACTCTGAAAAGTATTCATTTCTGGTCACTTACATCCTTATGGAATTATATAATGTATTACGAGATGACTTATTATGTATGTATAAATTGTAACCGCTAATTCGAGAAACAAGACAATATGCACCATACTTTGTACCTGCACACTTGTAAATAAGTATCAAAACTGTAAACTGTCACATTCAATTACGAGAACTGTTTTCGTTTGGTTTAAAAGGGATTCCTCCGCCACACGAAAACACTAAAACACATTAAATCAATCCGATTAGGTAGTTAATTTGTTAAAACAAGATCACTTCTTAAACCTATGTTATTTCCGTTGAAGTAAATAACTGTTAAACAGTTTATTAAATTACCAGAAATTCAGTTTTCAGTTACCAAGCTACTGTCTATTGAAGCCAGGAACGCCGAGCTGAAACTGATTAACTATGACATGGAATTTATTATTTATTCAGACCTTGTCTATTTCAATCCAACGAAGTTAGTATGAAAAGCAAAGAGCATCCATCATTGTTTATTACTGCGCAGTAGCAGTGGGCGAAACGGCTCGGTTTAGCGAGCCGTATCACTAAATCAGCTCTCTGTAATGTTCCGGATCGGTGATCTGGCTCGATTGAACGACGGCTCGCATCCCCCCGCACTATGCCTTTCCCCCGCTCCCTTGGCCCATCTAAATATTTTTTAATATTTCAGGCCTGGAAAAGGGAATCGCAATATTATTGGGATCCCCCTTTCGATCAAACGCTCACCCAAAAAAGGCCCAACATGACATTTCAAAAATTATCCGATGTTTTGTTTTTAAATTATAATCTATAAAAAAGTGTTTTTGTTCATTTGTTGTTGTTTTTGTTATTCATTAAAAATAAAATCGGTGTGTCTTGTTAACTACAGGGTGGAGCAAAACTACAGCTATGGTTTGAATGTTTATTAACTTATTTAATTTATTTATATTTTTTACTTTTATTTCATTATTTTGTGAAGAAAACTTGGGGAAATTGAAATGGAACACAACAGAACAGCGATCAACAATTGTTGAATTTTATTTTTGAAAATCAACGTTCAATTTTTTCGACGCAGCGTGCTTATCGTCGTTTTTTATGACCTTCAGCACCAACAATAAACCGCCTGGTTGCAAATTTTCGACAACATGGTACAGTAAGACACCTTCCATGTACCGGAAGACCACGTACGGTCCACACGGAAGAAAATATCCAACGTGTTGTGGATAGTGTGCAGGACAGTCCAGAAACATCAACAAGAAGACGTTCGGCACAACTGGAGCTATCGCGGAGGTCCGTTCAGAGGATTTTGGCCACATTGCACATGTTCCCGTATAAGGTTCAGCTTGTGCAAGAATTGAAGCCGATAGACTACCAACAACGGCTTGATTATGCCATTTCATTCCGACAAAAAGCAGAAGAAAATCGCATTTCATTAACAATTTGATAATGAGCGATTAAGCCCATTTCCAATTGAATGGTTTCGTAAACAAGGAAAATTGCAGGATATGGGCTACGGAGAATCCAAGAACAGTTCATCAGCAATAATTATACCCACTTAAGTGCACTGTTTGGGGCGGTGTATTGTCTGAAAGGATCATTGGTCCATATTTCTTTGAAAATGCACATGAAGCCTCAGTTACGGTTAATGGTGCTGAATATAGAACGATGCTGGACAATTTTTTGAGGCGAGCTGTAGAAAACCATCCACAGTTGTGGTTCCAACAAGATAGAGCCACAGCCCACACTGCAAGAGACACAATGGCTCTGTTACGGGACCTCTTTGGCGAACGCATTATTTCGCGAAGAAGCGATTTCAATTGACCCCCACGTTCACCGGATTTAACAGCGCCAGACTGTTTTCTTTGGGGTTATTTGAAAGAAAGGGTAAACTTAAATAAGCCAGCGACCATACCACAGCTATAATAAAACATTCGCAATGAAATTCAAACCATGACACCGGAAATTTTACGAAAAGTACTGGAAAGAGCACGAATGTGCGAAGCCGAAAATAGCCACCACTTGCGTGATATAATTTTTCACACTTAAGCCAAAAATATTCCACAATAATAACAAAAAAAAATAATAGTAATTCACAATTAAATAAAAAAGTTATTACACATTCAAACCATGACGGTAGTTTTGCGCCACCTGTATCTGGAACAATAAACAAACTAAAAGAACAATTTTTAATTGTGCCATAAATAATCATATCCAAATTTTATTTTAAAATGTGTTGTGAAAAAAAAATCGTTGGGAAAATAATCGTTGAACATCGTGTGTTATACCTTCAACAAAGAACAAACATAATTATACCTATGTAATGACTAAATACTAAAACAATTTTTCAACTATTATTAAGATAGCAATGATTTATTCAAAATAAATAATCAACAAAATACTTTAATTGGTGTTATTGTTAAAAGCTCAACCTTGTTCTTGTTAGAATAAACAATACAATGTAGCCCGAGGCTGACGCCACGACTGACGTGTTAGAATTACGAATCCCTATATTATGACGTATAATAAATTTCATGTATCTGAGATCGAACGATCAACCCGGATCAGCAGTGATCTGCGAGCCGTAAGACCCGTTGATTCAACAAGATCACACGGATCACGGCTCACCGGATCTCGCAGATCACTCGTTCGCAAAGATCTGCGATCCGCGACGAGCCGTGTAGATCCGCGATCCGCAAAGGTCGTTCATTGCGATCCGGATCGTTCAATTCGTATGGAGATCCGACTCGTTCGCGATCCACTCACTTCTACCGCGCAGTTATCATTCACTTTAAGATAACTGTATAATATGTATGTCCTGTACAGTGAATATTGTACAATAGGGTGAAACGAAATATAGATATGATGGGAGTTCAGTTACTACGGGAGATAATTCTACGTGATTGTAAAAGAAAAAAAAATGATAACTTTTTCGAATTGCAAAATCTTACCCGATAAATTACAGCGGTAGTGAAGAGTGGCGGGGTCCTTCATTTATGTCTGGTCTCTAACCACGAAAACCGCATATAAACAATAACGAGAGTTTTAGCACGCAAAAAGTACAACGTTAGAAATTCGAACAAAGGTATTTAGCTTTTATACTATCAGGTGGAAATTATAATTATAATTTATCTATTTTCTTTTAATATGGAATACGGATATAGTTATACATTTATTACTTGAAGACTAATCTCGGTTGTTTCGATTAATACTGGGTGCATTTTACGCTGTATCTTTCTAATGAAGAACTCTGTCGTCGATGAGGGAAGGACCGCGATACGTGCGTAGGTTTTATGCTTTATAAGAGAAATAATCTCTTAAAGTTAGTTATACAGAGAACAAAAAAAACTTTGGTTTTCGTAATTTTTTTACTTTTATTTGTTCCACCACTAATTTATGTCTCAAAAGTGATAGCCTTAGTAATGTTAATATTTATTTTAATAAATTATGTAATTTACAAATATAAAAGAAAAATCTTTAATATAAGTTGTTTTATAAAATAACATACAGGTTTGAAACCATCGCAAACAAACGTTAGCCGAATTGACAAATGATTGGCCTTTACGTATAAACAATATGGTGAGCATTCAAGGGTTAAATGGCACCTTTACCTCACCATTAGAAGTAATTGGGGTTTATTTCAATCCACCCTAACGTACAACCACACAAACAGATACGACATTATGTTATTTATAAACATTGATAAGTTGTATATACAGAAGGTTTGATTTTTTAAATATTTAAATCATTCACATTTATTAAAGATATGTAGGTACCTACTTTAATTATTCTGACAGTGATCTAATGATGGTAGGTACAATCAATCAATCGACTGTAATGGCTTTAGCTGTGTGTAGTGACTTTAGGAGGGCCGGGTAATAGATACTCAACCATCCTCTTTCACTTCTTCTTTATTTCCTCTTACTCCTATTTTCAGGGATTCGCCTCATTTTCAGAATTAGGGATTAGTGGTGGGCGAAGCGGCTCGATGATCCGGATCACTGATCCGGATCACTCACTACAGGTTCGCTGATCCAGCTTGATTGAACTACGGTTCGCGTCTCCCCGCACCATGCCCTCTCCCTCGCTCCCTTGGCCCTCCTAATGACGTCCTTAAGACGCTATTACAAGATACTTTTTTCGTCCATTTTTCATGTGGATCGTCTTTACAGAGAGCTCATTTAGTGATCCGGCTCACTAATTCGAGCCACTTTGCCCACCGCTATTAGGGATCCCTTATTTCCACTCACTCCGGGCAGATGGAGTTTGAACTCTTGTGAGCAATCGTACAAAAAAAATTACTTTTTTATGAGTGAGTGAAAATTGCAAAGTAAAATTAACCCAAGCCGTGAAATTTATTTTAGGCAAGTTGAAATACCCGACGTTATGAATGAATTGGTGTAAAGTTTTAAAGTTGTAGTATATTACCCTACCCCTACCCCTACCCCTACCCCTACCCCTACCCCTACCCCTACCCCTACCCCTACCCCTACCCCTACCCCTACCCCTACGCCTACTCCTACCTCTACCCCTACCCCTACCGCTACCCCTACCCCTACCACTACCCCTACCACTACCGATACCCCTACCTCCTTCCCCACACCCACCCCTAGCTGGAAATTCTGCTTTAATTTATAAGTTAATAGCTATTTCTTTTGCGTCTTTCACAACTGAGGAAAAGCCAACATCCGATCAGTATATCAATAAAAAAAATGATATTTGATTTTAAAAAACTAATTGCACCACTAAAATTTAATTTTGGATCTTGTAACATTTTTCCAATTATATTAATTTGATGCAAAATTGCTGACAAATGTAGTAACTAGGGCGAGCCATGGGAAGTACGCTTCCGGCTATTTTCATATGACCACTGGATAAATTTTCCGTGTGGCGGCAGTTAGACAACCCGCTCATGTGGAAGCCACTTTATACTCATACCCGCCACCCATTTTTTTTAAAGATGTTTATTATCTACAATTAACAACATTGTTTACATGGTAATAATTATGTGTATGTAAGTATTAAAAAAAAAAATTATATAATCTATTGAAGTTATAAAAAAATGAATATTTCTTTCCAGACTTGTAAAATAAGTCAATAGATGTCTCATATAAATAAAAATCGGGTAGGTATATCCGAGACTCTATTCCGATTGCAATTGTGTTCGGGAAGAACTTTGCAATCATCATAAGGATAGCAGTCAATAATATAGGATTTAAAATAGAGGATAATATTAACAAGTCTTGAACTTGAAGTATGATATCGGTGTAGATGGGGTAAAGTGAACTGGTCTCATTAGCTAAGTTGGTTAAGCGGTTGCCCCGGATAGGTAGAGGTCCTGGGTTCGAGTCGCAGATGCAACTGAAATCTTTTTATTTTCTGTTGTTTTTTCGGATTCGTGTTTCATTTGGGATGTGTTAATATTAACTTCTTCAATGATTAAATATTACAATGAGGTTTACAAATTTCAATAAGTTATAAAAAAATTAATACTATGGATTTAAATTCGTTGAATAAATCACGGGTTGAAAAATCAGATTTTTTAGAGTTATTTTAATCAGCCTTCTTTGAACTATTTCCAATGGGGCTAAGTTTGTTTTATACGCTCCTTTCCATCCTATTATTCCATTTTGCAGAATTTTAGAATGAATTGCTATGTTCTTGTATTGCATTGACTAGTGAGCAGTGCGTTCCTGACTGTTATTTGTTAAACCATCTTCCCACCAACGAACGCTCGCCGCCCGTTCACACCCCTGAACTAAAATTACACGAATAGTCTCATTATTGTTGCTATGTTTATTCCAAAATTCTCCAGGTGCCAATAAGTTAGGGGAAAAAGGCTTATTGACAATAATACAAGGCGTCTCCATATCCCGTCTAAATAATCCTTTTTATTGTTTATTAATTAGAGTTTCGCACAACCACTTTTAATTTATTTTTGTCGCTTCTTCAACCCAACCCAGGTACCATTGAGGCCGTGCAGGTTAAATGTGTGACTTTTAATCTTCAGGGGTACTTCAGTCTTGGGTGTTTGAACAATCTCAAAATTGGCGAGCAGGTGGAACATGATGATCTTGGTTTCCATCAGGGCGAACCGGTTTCCTGAAACGCAATAAAAAATATGAATATCGTCCATTAAGATGATTCTTGAAGAAAACGCCAATTTTATTGTGTAAAAAAGTGTCCCGTTAAAAAAAACTAGTTTACTAATTTAAAAAAAAACAATTGTTGCACTACATATAAACTGCTGTTTTAGTGCTCTCTAAGTAATGTAGGTAGCTTAAATTATTCTAGGGTTCTCTATCTATGTAATGTATGTAGCTTAAACTGTTCTAGAGTTCTCTATCTAAGTAATGTAGGTAGCTTAAACTGTGCTAGAGTTCTCTATCTAAGTAATGTAGGTAGCTTAAACTGTGCTAGAGTTCTCTATCTAAGTAATATATGTAGCTTAAGCTGTTCTTTAGTTCTCTATCTAAGCGATGGAGGTAGCTTAAAAAAACTCCAAATAATCCAGAATAGAGCAATGAGATAAATTTCAAGAGTAATAATCAATACTGAAAATGCTCATGGAATTAAATATAATGGGTGTTAAATAAATGATTTATTAATAAATGAATTAAAACATACTTTGTAATCACCACTTTTTTAATATGCACATATCAACGTGTTTCGAAAGCGAAGCTTTCCTCATCAGGACATACAGAATACCATATATTAAAGAAGTAGTGATTACAATAATTATTAATTCATTTATTTATAATGACGCCACAAAGTGAATACCAATCGTTTGAAGAAATTATAAATAATTGTAATTTTTATTTACAAAGTTTATAATAATGTACCACCTCCTTACTTTGGAGACAAACTGCATTACAATAAAGACCACCGCTCACACCATACAGTACTGGAAGACAGAAAAAAAAGTCAAACAAAAAATTGTTTAGTACATAAAGGCATTCAAAGACTTTCACGCATATCATAAAGGACAGAAAGACCGAAAAAAAAAAAAACAAAAAAATGTTTACTGCATACCTTTACATTAAAACGTATAGCTTACTTATCAGTGAAATAAAAAAAATTACCTAGATTATGCATATTTAGGGTAAGATGTAAAAATTATTTATGTATAAGTATTATAAATAAGTAATATGTAAATTGAAATTTAACAACATATCAGTTTATTTCAGATCACATGAAGTAGAACTATTATAAGTTTAATAAATAAATAAAAATATATATATATATATTTCGGATACAACTAGGATATTGGAGGAAGCGCAATACAGCTGAACATTACATAATTATGATTTGCAAACATAGACTCTGGTCTGTCTTTTGATCCAGTAACAGTGTTAAGGAATTTATTTTAAGTACATTAATTTAACAGAAACAAGGAGAATGGGCCATGAACAAAAGTATCGTCAACATCGTTCACCAATACCATGCCAATAGCTTCTACGCACAGCGACTCCCTGCCTATGTTTCTACCTACTCATCAAACGCATAATGTTCATTTGCTCCACCGCTTTGAAAGTCCGTGCAGTTCCATACCATATATCCATGTCTCTAACTCATTAGTAGTATAGGGTAGGAACAATATATTAAATTGTTTAAATAGATTAGAAGGGCAACGAATGCCTTCTCTCAAAATGCAACACCAGTCTTAATGTATTAATAGCTGAAGTACCCGGGGTTGCTCGGGTTTTGAATGGTTTGGAGTAACGTTTTGAGATTTCACCTTACCCCTACCCAGTAATTTTCTTCTTATTTTGAACGTCAAGTGTACAAAATTTCATCAAGAATTACAAATATTCTGCTTTAAGGGGTGGGAATGGTGTTTCGAAAGCTAATGTAGACAGTGACCTTTCTCTTGTTTTGACGGTCAAGTGTGCAAAATCTCTTCAAGCTCGGAATAAAACTATTGATTTCTATGAAAAACAAACCCATCCACAGACACCCTTCTTTATATAAATTGAAGAAGTTGGATTATCCATACCAACGCAGCTTCGAGGGCCGATACCAAATGGTATAAAAGTCTCCAGCTTGATTGTTCTCTTGTTTTCTTCCGAAAACCTTTCAGGGATAAACTTATTCGGGTTCTGGTAGTATTGAGCATCTCGGTGTATAGAGTTAACTGGAATCCAAATGACTTCATCTTTCTTAACCTAAAAAATATGAAAATATTCAGTTTGTTAAAAAATTTACAAAATATTTTATTTCTTTCTTTCTTGAGATCATTAGTTAAAATTTTATTCTACCGTTGGTCGGGAAAGTGTATATACCTATAACAAACAAAAAACTTTGCAGACTTAGGAATAAAGAGGTCATAAATGGTCCAAAATCTCAAATGAACCAGAAAACTACTAAATGCGCATAAAAAAAACTCACTGAGAGAGCAGTTTGACCATTATTTTTTAGGACACTACCACCTTAATAGTCACGGAAATCCAGTGAAAAGCATAATGGCTTTAAAAATACATATTCATATAGATCAGCAAATGCCGATTCTGAATATATAAATTTTATTGTATATAATTATACGTAGAATTTATAAATCGTTATATAAAAGTGAATTAAAAACGGTACTATCAAAACACCATGTTCTGTTGGTACCACTGCTTTTGACGTCACATATGCCGTTTTTGAGCCTAACTCTAACCAGATAAGATGTTTTTCCGCTGTTTATCATGTTTTAGCTTATAATTTCGCTGTTTACAGTTTCATTTCGCTCGTAAAATCATAATGTTTATTTATTGCGACTAGTTGAGAGTTTATGCTTGAAAATTCGTACCAATTTTAACGAATGTGTATACGTAATAATACTCTATACCCCTTCCTACAACAATGTCAATGGCACTTTGGTGATTATTTCTTCAGTTATTCTGGGAGCGGGGGATTTCTAATGATAACCTATTATTTCTTACAATGCATAATATATTTATTTTTATTTCAAGCCATTGAAGTTACACCAATATTTCAAACCTATTCAATTTATCCAACATATTCAAGTTAATATCTGTCTACTGCTGTCACGGATTGTTGAAGTCCGCAGATGCGCAATGCGCATGCGTCTGTTTTCCCCGCATGCGCAAAAAAAAGAAAGCGGCTATTTTAAGATTCTGATTATTAAAAAGCTAGTTATTAAAAAGTTAGCTATGGACTTTCTTTGAACGCTGATAATTTGTTAATTAGTTGCGGATATGAATGTATTTTTACACTTAGGTACAATTCACCTACAATAGTAACGAGACTCTGATATTCTACAATGTTTCCTTCAATGAAAAGCAGTTAAATTTGAGTAAAAAGTTCTCGAAGTTTTGTATGAAATTCATACAATATCGATTACTGCCTATTGTACCGCTAATCCGACTGCTCGTGTGACGTCACACCCAACAAGCCATAGATTTTGTGCGTTTTGGTGGACTTTAAAAAATTTAAACTTTAACAATTTTTTTAACCATGAAAACGAACTTTATATAAAAAAAATTAAAAAACAGAAAATTAAGTTAGGATGTCAACATTAATAATCTTTTTTTTAAATGGACTGGAGTTCATTATTGGGACTGGAAATAACCAATGGCTGTATGAAATGTGAAGAGGATGTTTATTACTTATTGCTAATAATTATCGCTTATCGCTTATCGCTTATCGCTTATCGCTTATCGCTTATCGCTTATCGCTTATCGCTTATCGCTTATCGCTTATCGCTTATCGCTTATTTCTTACCGTGTATGTTTGGTTGTTTGCTTTGATTGGTAAAGTGTATTGTTTAACACACACACGATCTATAACCCCCCCAGGGGGCCACAAACGTAAAGTTTCTGAAAATTAAGGACATACTCGTATAAGCATGTTATAAAAAAATATTTACTTCCCAACATTTTATAGTCAGCTATTAACTTTATTTAGGTCCACTGTGATTTTTTTAGTAAATACGATTTTTGGAACAGTGGACCTTATATTGATCCCCGAGGAACTCCATAGTTTATAGGAAGGTGATTTCAAAAGGTTACTAACCTGACAAGACTTGATCCATATAAGCTAGGCTACGGATGTCATCGTACTTGATCATCCCCCCAGTTTCTGCAATGTATTGGTCAATCTCCTCCCTAAGCTTCATCTGGGCATCTGGGCTATTGGCCAGCTCGTAGCACATGAAGGAAAGCACAGTGGATATGGTCTCATACCCAGCAAACAGGAAGATCACTGCTTGAGCTATTATCTCGTCATCAGTCCAAACTGAAGTCAAACATCGTAACATATATAGAAACACAGTTAGGCTCCCGCGCTACTGCAGCATCTGGTCTCTCTTACAGGTCGTTGGTCCCAACAAACGACTCTGCTAGATAAAAAAAGATTTTCTCAGAAGAAATAGCACCAAATTTTTCAAAGCTTACAACAACTTTTATAATTTACATCACTTTAATTATATCGTCCTTTTATCAGCCACACCTTTAGAGTTTCAATTGCAATATTGATAAATAAATAATATTAATACACAAATTCACCTTACCTCTCTCCTTAATTCGAAATGATCCTGTTATAGAAATTCTCCACCATAATCTTTTCAGAATACCCTTGAAAGGTGGCTTTTTTTTAAATCATAGGGTTTACTGGTACTTTAACAACAATAATAATTAACATTTGTTTATATAGCGCAATTGAAGGATACTTCCCCAAAGTGCGCCTAAATATTCATATCCGTGATGTAATCATAAAAATGCATATTTAGAGTCAGCACTAAAAAATTCACAAGTAAATTCGTTATGAAAATGTCTTTGGTTTCCAATATCTAAAATTCGTAAGCTGAAATCTTTTGACTCTGAGCTAGGTCCTCCCAATCCCATGATTCATGCTTTCTGATTACATCACACATAAACTAACCTCTGACAGAGTTTCCTTTCAACGCTTCCTGAACAGTGGCGAACCCAATGTCCTCATTGAGGGCCTCCGCAGCGTCATCCTCGTGCAAGGATCCCCTCATTGCCATCATCAGCAGGTGGATCATGTCCTTGCGGATGAATCCCGATTGGTTTCTTTGCTTGATAATGTCCATCACTATGAACCTGTAGAAGTTGGTAACCTTATCGTCCATCATTTGTAGATTTATAACCTAAAATCCAAGACATGTTTTGAGTATCAACTGAAAATCAATGTCACTATAATATATCATGACAATATTGTCAGGACTGTCCCACACTAGCAGATACATAACATTTACGTTTGTTCTAAAATTTCACTGCGATAGCCAAGTTGTTTTTTTTCCATTCTTTTTCTCTTTGATGTTTTTTCTTTCCTCAAATTTTATTTTCTTAACTTAAATTTTTTTTAAATTCTAGAAATATTTTCCATTTGATATCAGGAATAGCAGAATCTTGTCCATTTTGACGAAGTTCACTGAATCACTTGAGGGTTATATGTAAAAATGAATGTTTGTCTGTCTGTCTGTCCTCAATTTTCTCGATAATTACTTGACCGATTTCGCTGGATATTGCAGAGTTTTTTTTCTTATTGGTGCCGGGAAGGTTAAAAGAGCAGGTTGAATGAAATGCAATACGTAAAACTGTTGCTATAACGTTTTAAAATTAGTTTGAAAAACATTCGACCCCCATGTGTTATTGAGGTTAACCATTCTGGCTAACCACAGATTACATATTCAAAAGACGAAGGTTTGTTTGGGTAGAATATTTAAAAAAATGGAAAACACAAGTAGGTACCTTCGTAAGAACTATGTTATTTAGATTTATTTGAAAAAATAAATGTTTGGAATGAAATACAATTTTCAAATACAATTTTCAAATACAATTTTCAAAAGTTTCTTTGTTTAAAGATAGTAATAGTCGTCAAGAGGCATTACTTTCGCTGTCAAATCAATTACGGCATCCAAACGACAAGGAAGAATTCACAACTTTATAACTTTATCCAAAAAAAAAACGAGCAAGGCCGGGTACACATTTCAACGGGATTAGAAATACGATAATTATTTTGACCGGTCAGTGGTTGAGTTGGCATCGCATCGGGGTCGCATCCAGTCGTGAGTTCAATTCCTCGGGAGGCTAAGTCCTCCATCAGGACACAAGCAACATCTTCTGCTTAGTGTGATAGCAGGAGATTTTCAAAACCTGTTAGGTTATTTGTAACTCGGGAATGGTAGTATTTCTTTTAAAATAAAAACAAATACATATTTTTTAAATTAAAATAAAATGACTTAGTTTGAATACTACTTTTTATTTTTATATGTTAACCAACCGGTTTCAGTTCAGCCTGAAAATATTTTTTTTTCTTACACATAACATTTAATGCCGCCACTGCTTCAAGCTTCAAATTTAAAAAAATCAACAAACCTTTCTCAAGCGTGGAAACATGGCAGTTGACAGTACTTTCAATGCGTCTTTTAATTCAATACAAGAGAGTTTTTTACTCATTTTGTAGAACTCATTGTCAGGGTCGTTGAAAGAGTCAGCTTGGAGACCGAAAGCACAGGATGCAATGATGTCGTTGGTCAATTTGGACATAAGATCCTTCACCTCTATTTCCATATAGGCATTTCCTAACAGCAACAAAAATCCAAATTAATTTCTATAACAGGACCATTTTTAAAGAACCAAGAGCGTCTCAAATAAATGACACCAAAAACATACACATAGAGTTTAGGTACACCCCAAACAGAAAGTGACTTCGAACCGTGTTCCATTCGGCTATCGGAACTATGCGCGCGGGAAAAACGTTATAGTTACAACGTATAACTCATTCATAGAGATCTGAAAATTTCGAGTTTGCGGTAACGCGAATTTTTATGCAAAATTCGCCATTGAATAAAGCGAAATTCTCAATTTTCGTGTAAATACTCGCGAATTTTCAAAAATTTCACGTGATATTCTGGTATTTAAAATTATAAGTATTGTACGGTCTAATTATTTCTTTTTCTATGGTTTTGACAAACTTGAAGAGCTATAAAATGGAACGCAGCTAACTTTATGTCGAAAACACCGCGTACTGTCATTCTTTTTTCGATTAAAAAGAACAAAATAAAAATAAAATACAATAAACGAAAAAACATTAACTATTTCAGTTGCAAAATATCGAAAAGGGAACATAACACCACTTTTGTTGGAAAATATTATCGTTATTGCCAAAAATACCCACTTTTCCATAAAAATAACCAATTTTTTCTGGTCCCCTACACATTCGACAACGTTCGGTTTTAACGAACTTGACAAAGATCGGTCGAGCAATGGTCCTAATGAACTCAAGCAAGGTGACGTTCATTATCATAACACCTTATTACCTATATACATCTATGGCCCAATAGGACTTGCACATTGACTACGATTTCTGTGTTTTTACCCATGATACTAAAGATGTAGGGACTATTTAAGTGAAAACACACATAGACTTGTGGAAAAAGATGATTATTCTTTCCATGGAAATCTTTATTCTGCTCTAGTGCTCGAATATGAATTGATCTGAACAACACTAGTGAAAGCTCAAAATCTCCCAAATTCGTGAAGTCAGGTGGCTAAAAAATTATAAAATCTCACCACTAGTGGAGTCAACCACCTTCAAGTATTCAATAAAACGCTGGGAGCATTCTGCGACAAAGGGCATCATTTCTTTCATTTTTGATCCAGTGAACGCTGGGCTCAATGAGCTTCTCATGTTGTGCCACTTTTCCCCTGAAAATCAAAAAATTAAATACGTTGTTCTATTTTCCGAAAAAAATAAATTAAAAGATGATGTGGTGATATTCCTAACTATTACCTAACAGAGGGTGGAGGTCACTAAAAGCGAGTTCTATTGCGTAAAAACACCCATGATGTGATAGTATTATATTTATCTATTTGATATTTTACCTCTCATACTGAAGAGATTTTTTACGAAAAGTGGATCATTGTCAGTCGCTACTGGAAGATGATCCGTGAAATGGTCAAAGTCTTTGATAGTTATGCGCTTTATAAGTTCCAAGTCTTTGATGACCAGCACGGGTCCAGTGAAGTTATAAATACCGCAGACCCTGAAATAAAAGTGTCCTATATTATAGTGTAAGTATGTTGTCAAGGCGTTTTCACTTTTGCTGAACAACCGTCAAAAGAATAGTGTTCAACGCATTCTGCACATCCCTGTATACTGAACTGTGGGTTGATTACACTGCATTCCAATAGCATAAGCTAAAAATATGCCTACAATAATGCATATCACCGACTATTCCATCTACCGAGATATTGCAGCGCTACGTAAATGTTCCTTGAGGGATGAGTGCACTCATTCATAGCACTTCTGCGCCACTGCGGGGAAGCTTATGGTCCAGAGTACGTCAATCCGAGAATACCATCAATACTGCCATGGCGGCCTGGATGGAGTCCCCCGGAGACCGAAAACTGTCAGATATCTATCAAATATTATTGATATTTCTTTTTATGTGTTAGATATTATTGTAAACTCAGATCCACATATTACGTATTGCATTGCACCACCCCTGCATGCCTTCTGGAATATAGCAGTATTATTATCATCATCATTATGTCGCCGGCTCTAATATTCTTTAAAGGATCCCAGGCTATTGACTGAATTAGGCCTAACATGTATTTATCTACTCATTTGACCTATCGATGAAAGTGGAGATCCCAAAAATGCAGTGCCGATGTAAAGGCGTCTTTAGACGATCCTTTTTTTCGTTCGGTTTTCATGTGGATTGTCTCTTTCTATGGAATTTTCTATAGAATTGTACATCAAAAAAGAAAACTCATGAGCAATCTCGATGAAAAAAATATCGTCTAAGGACGTCTTAAGGGGGAGAGGGACGTCGGAGAGTTATTATTTATTAATTCAAAATAATGATAGTTTTATTACACAATACGATAAACATAATGTTTTTAAATAGAAAAATATTAAATATTTTTTTTAATTTACATAGGCATTTTTCAAAATCTAATCAGAAATATTACTTTTTTCTGACCGTCCCATTGTATGTTTTACAACATATTCAAAATACGAATATAATTTTTAAAGTGGAGAAAAGTATGTATAATAGTTTGTCGTTGCGTTTTTGTAAATAAACGTAACCAAAAATTTGTAATCCGCATTACAAAACAAACAAAAAAACGGGTTTTTTTTCTGAAACGCTGTCACCGCAACCGTTTTTTAAAGATATTTTTTTTTAAATGAACAATTTTTTCAATCGAATCGAATTTATTAAGTAATTTTTAAACAGTTTAGAGTAGCCGTTTATTTCGAGAAACCGAAACGGTTTCAGTAATTTTGAAAATAAACCGAAACGTCCACCTCCAGTGCTTGTGAAGAGTGTCTGGGGAATGCTAGTGGTGAATGGTTCAATTAGAGACATCCCAGAAAGACATGACATGATTAGGCGAATTAAATATTCACGCTGAACTAACATGGTTACACATAGTGAAGATGTAAAACGTGTAATTCTCACTTTGACTTACTACAACAAATACGAGTACAATATTTTTGGATAATTTTATTTTATCATTGTTTTGCCTTTTGACAGATAATAAGGTCAAAGGTTTGATTGTAAAAAAAATTGGCAAATCTTGAACAAGCATTATGTTTCCATCCTTCTTAAACACATATGATTCTTTCAATTCACATTTGCGGAGTTAAATTAAAATGAATAGCTTTACGGGGTAATTAAATCTGATATAATCAATAACTTACTTCTCATCCTTGTATTTGTAATAAACTTCATCAACAATGGCGTTGACGTGTTTCTTTCCCAAAACAAGGGGCAACATATTGCCTACGTACGGATATGGCTTAGAGCTTTTGACTCCATGTTGATCGAAGAAACCAAAGGTTGAAGTTCCAAAATAATAGAGCAAGGCCACGATGGCTAGCAGGAATACCACCACATCTAGCCAAGAAAATGCCCACAAAAACATGTTTATGGTTTTTTGTGGAAGATATCTGAAATAAATACATTTATGTAGTTTATAATCATCGATGATCAAACTAAATGATTTCTTTGAAGTAAATCCGGAAATAAAATGAAAACTTTTCTTAATCCTAAAAACCTGATCTCAGTCATTTCGACTAACACTGGGTGCATTTTATTCTGTATCTCTAATAACAAATGCGCCGATCGCGCTAGTTCTCCGTGCCAACTCAGTCGCCGACGAGAGCTTGCGGGGAGTGATCGCGCTACGGTGGTACGTGCCGCCATTTACAATGTGCGGTACCCCTGTTAGTCCAGTCTGCAGAGAACACAGTTAGTAACACAGAGAACGAGAAAAAAAACGTTTGTTTTCTTAAATTTTCTTTATATTTGTGACACTGCTTATTTTGATCTCGAAACGTAATATCTTTAAGGTTCTTTTTTATAAATTGTATAAAATACAAATATTATAAAAATCGTTTAAAATAATTAAAATATAAAAAAAATCAAAGAATGCTACCTAATTTCTAGTACTTAATATTCATTACTTATATTCCTATTTATTATATTTAACTATTTATTTATTCTTGAATTTAAAAAGAAAAAACAAAAACATTAGTCACTCATCTGACTAGGACAGTCCCCTGTTGAGATGAGCGGATTTACAATTTCGGTGAAACGATAAATTACTATTTTTTTAAAAAATAACGCCAATGTTGTTCAGACTATAAACAACTATAAAATCTACAGTAATTCTTTAAGTTGGGCCGTACATTTACAGATTACAACAATAATAATTTCATTGTTACACAAATAACTACCATAGAGTATCTGTCTTCCAATTAGCCACAATCACTGGGTGACCATATTTTTGTCAACAAGAAGTAGTGAGTAAATAATATATATATTTTTTTAAATATTTATTTTGATAGAAAGCAGTCACTTTGTGGTTAGACATATTTAATGAAAATAAAACAATAACTTTGTTTATAACCACGAGATTTTATTTTTATTTTATTAGGACCGACCGGTTTCGCTTTACATAAGCATCATCAGGGTACAAAATTAAACTAAGTTAAATTTTGTACCCTGATGATGCTTTTGTAAAGCGAAACCGGTCGGTCCTAATAAAATTAACATAAAATCTCGTGGTTATAAACAATGTTATTGTTTTATTTTTATTAAATTATGATAAGTAAATAATAATCAGTAAATAGTAATACCTAAATAATAATAGATGAATAAAAATAAGTAAATATTAATAAGTACATAATAATAAATAAATAATATTCTGTAAATAGTTATCAGCATATAATAATATACATACAATATTAAGTAAATAGTAACAAGCACATAAAAAAAACAGGAAGTTAATTATATTTAAGTACTAACAGGTAGTTAAAAAATAATAATAAATAAATAGTAATAAGTAAGTAATAATAAGTAAATAGTAATAAGTAAGTAATATAATAAGTAAATAAAAATGATAATATCGAGCATACATAAGGTTTCAACACTGATTACAACATAAGGGATAACATGGATAAAGCGAAATCACCACTCTCAACCATGTTATAATATTCGTATTAAGGCGATGCAATGGGAAGTAATGCAAAATCGTGTGTTTTCGGTTTGAGAATTTGTTGGCCTAGAAATATCATAGATAATTGAATTAAATACTGCAAGTAGATCACACCTTGGCCTTTCATTTAACCGTCAATTTTTTTGGTATGTTTTTTTATAAGCTTAGAAAAAATAAAGTATGAGACATTAAAAAAATGTTTAAAGCGCAAAATCTCCTACTTATAATCTCTTTTTCCCATATTTTCGCATTGTTCATTGTGATAAATTAAGTTTTTTAGAATATGACCGTAAAACATTTTAATATTTATGTCTGAGCTTTACAGAATAGAATATAACACGCATTTGGTGATGTTTTTTTGCCGAAATCGAAACATGCGGCCGATGTACAGCGGGATTTTGAACCTTGTCGCCACCTGCATAAGGAGCGCGTAATTTCGTTAAAATTTTAGCCGGTGGATGCCCTTAACATGTTTTTCCCACACCAAACTTAATAACCAGTTTTCTTCATTGGCGTAGTAATAATACTAACTAAAATAATAAACTATAAAAAGGTCGTTTTATAAAATTACATACATGTTTGAAAACATCATACCTTTACGTATAAAAAAATATATTAGTCTTGTGCGATTAAAGACTCCTTCGTCTAAAACATTTTTTTTGTTATTTCACACATACCATCAGAATTGACAAAACTCTAAATGCAAACTATGCTTACAGCTCCAGAGTGATCAAAATTTACTATCACCTTAAGTTAGGTAAAATTAAAAAAAAAAAAACCACACCATCAGTGTCTCAGTAAAATGTGGGTGAAATTATGTTATATTTTTTTAGCACACACTAGATACATCTGTATTAGTCAGATTTATCAAAATAAATTTACAAGTTACAAAACTCTGTTAACAGAGAAGAAATCGTAAAAGTATTAATTTTTTGTCACTTAAATACTTATGGAATTAAATCATGTATTACGAGATCACTTATTAGGTATGTATACATTGCAACCGCTAATTAGAAATACAAGACAATATGCATCATACTTTGTACCTGCACACTTGTAAATAAGTATCAAAATTGTAAACTCACATTTAATTACGGGAACTGTTTTCGTTTGGTTGAAAAATTATTCCTCCGCGACAGGCAAACACTAAAACACATTAAATCAAAGCAATTAGGTAGTTAATTTAATAAAAATAAACAATAACTTTGTTTATAAACACGAGAATTTTATTTAATTTTATTAGGACCGACCGGTTTCGCTTAACATAAGCATCGTCAGAGTACAAAATTAAACAGTTTAATGACGATTCTTATGTTAAGCGAATTCGGTCGGTCCTAATAAAATTAAATAAAATTGTCGTGGTTATAAACAAAGTTATTGTTTTATTTTTATTAAATATGTCTAATCACAAAGTGACTGCTTTCTATAAAAAATTTAGTTAATTTATTAAAACAAGATTACTTCTTAAACCTATATAATTTCCGTTGAAGTGATTAAGTGTTAGACAGTTTATTAAATTACCAGAAATTCAGTTGTCAGTTACCAAGCTACTGTCTATTGAAGCCAGGAACGCCGAGCAGAAACTGATTACGTTTTTACAGGGAGCTTATTATTTATTCAGACCTTGTCTATTTCAATCGCATGAAGTTTTTACGAAAAGCAAAGAGCAGACATCATTGTTTATTACTGCGCAGTTATCATTCACTGTAAGATAACTATACAAGATGTATGTCCTGTACAGTATATATTGTACAATAGGGTGAAACGAAATATACATAGTCAAGGTGTCTAGGGAGTTCACTAACTTCGGAAGATAATTCACGAAAATCGCTTGCAAACAATAACAACCAAAGTTTTGGAATGCAAAAAAGTATCGCCACCGCTACCCCTGCCGGTACCGCTACCCCTACCCCCGCCCCTACCTCCAACCCTACCACTACCCCAACCCCTACCCCTACCCAGTAATTTATTCCTTATTGTGAACGTCAAATGTGCGAAATTTCATCAAAATTCTGGTTTGTGTTGTGGGAAAGGGGAGTGGGGATGGTTTTTTTAAAATATTATGTATACATTGACCTTCTTTATGTTTTGAAGGTCTAGTGTGCAAAATTTCATAAAGCTCGGAATAAAACTGTAGACTTTCTTTTCTTCTTTCCACTGGCATAATGATGGTTAATTCCTACGATCTTTAATTCCTCCCCTTCTCTTCCCCTCCCTTTTTAAATACTTATTTATTGTAAAAAGGTACGAGTATAACTATACACATTTGTTTAACTTATTTTCACACATTACATGTGAAAAGTCACACTATGTGGAGAACGCTGCAATAATTATTATTATTCCATATTCATTTTCCCTTTAACGGTTGGTTGGTAGAAATTGCCACTAGGTAATAAATCCGCCCTTAAAAATATATTTTATGTACAATAAATATGTATGATGTTTTTTATAAAGAGTAAATAAATAAAATAAATAAATAGATTTGTATAAACAACAAACACTCTTCTTCATGTAATATATTTAGATGGATAAACATTTAAGTATTTTGCGAACATCCTGTGTTTTGCTAAGCATCAATGGCTAGGTCAATTATGTGCCAACTATGCAGCATTCAGTCGGTAGATGTGAATAAATATAAACTGTAAAAGGACCACTTACTGTTCGAGAGGTGAGCAAATTTTTTTTTTACTATCACATTGGAACATCGTCAAAATTCGGGGATCGTCCTCACTTTGATTTTTTTTTAATTTTTGATTTCCTGGTTCTTGTCAGCCTATATTTTCGTCATATCAGCGAGTGGTTATTTATGATGTTATGTCATTCTTGCATGTTATACTTGATGGCGCCTGATGAAACAACCCGATATTTCCATCACATTTGCCAAACCGCTGACGGCCGATTTGTGACGATTCCAAAAATAACAGTCGCCGAAACAACTGGCTCTGAAGTGATACAATGCATTTTTAAGTCGTGTCATCTAGCGTACAGTGTACAGTAATCGTGTTACGTTGATGATTCTTAAGGTTTTCTTGCGCCCTCTTCTAACTGAGGATGGGTCGATCTTCCCACTGCAGAAGTGTGAAGGTTGACCCGATGATAGCCAGATTACCTGGAACAACTCCTCAAAACTGCCTCGTACGACTCCAGTGAGTTTCGAAGCTGTAAAGTGCGGCGTCTACCAATCTTCCGCTGGAATTTGGATGAGCTTTACCGTACATACTTTTATATTCTGTTCATGGTAAACCATAATTAAATAATAAAATTGTACCATTTTAGGAAATTTAACACAAAGAATAATAGTAGTATTGACCATTCGTTATCATAATATTCGTATTGATAATTGTTTTGCTCATGAATACTCTAATTTCTTTGACCTCTGCCTATCCGGGGCAACCGCTTAACCAACTTAGCTAATGAGACCAGATCAATTTACGCCATCTTCATTAATATCATATCTCAAATTCAAGATTTGTTAATATTATTCTCCATTTTTTATCCTATATTATTGGCAGCATATCTTTATAATGATTACAAAGTTCCCAAGGAACACAATTGCAAACTAGACAGTGTCTTCGGATTAATATCCAATATTAATATTAAGCCGTTGCCCCGGATAGGCAGAAGTCCTGGGTTCGAGTCCCAGATGCGACTGAAATATTTTTATTTTCTGTCATTTTTTCCGTTTTCATGTTTCATTTGGGTTGTGTTAATATTATTTTCTACAATAATTAAATATTAGAATGAAATTTTAAATCTCAATAAAAATAATTAATAATTAAAAATTGAATAATTATAGAACTTAAAGTCACCCAAATTAAGTTCAAATTTCGCCAAAACTAAGAAAAATACATATTTAAAACACAAAACAAAATCGAAAAATCAAAATGTCCATACTAATCCAAAAACAGAATGCGCCCGTGACGTAGATGTTCTAAATGCAATGGTACCAACATAACAAGGTGTTCCCATGAGATGATTTTTTATTCAATTTTAAATAACGATTTATAAATTCTACGTATTAATACATATAATAAAAGTTACATATTCAGAAACTCAGATATTCAGATCTGTATTAATATATATTTTTAAAGTCATACAGTCAATCAGTTTACAGCACACCAAACAACTGCTGTGTTAAGAAATTCACCAATCCGAATAATTGGCCGAGAGCGAGTGCAAAATGAATGCCATATGTGCGTTATGAATTCAGCACATATGGGACTTTCTATCCTAAGAAATATTCTTACACAACATACTAGTGGGTCTAGAGTGGTAGTCATGCAAATATGGTGCCTTTGCTAGCTGTCCAGATGCGCAGCGACTATGAGATTTGACAACACCAAATTTTTGCGGAATAATATTTTAAAAAAATAAACAGTTTTTTTTTCTGTGATTATTGTGTTTTATGTTGTTATTTAGACGTTTATTTTTTATGTCAAAAAAGGAACAGTTTCTTGCGTAAATTGCGATTTTCCCAGTTAAGACATTTTTTTAAAACTTGTTATAATATATTTTTTAGTCACAAACGTTTTAATAAATAGCCGAATTGTATCTTGTTGCTAGGTCGGTAATCATTGGTGCAGATATGTAACGATATTCCTTTAGATCTAGGGAAAATATTTATGAGTATGGAAGATTTTTTCATATATCGAACGGATTTTTAAGGCTGGAAAAAACAGACATTAGTGGCAATATTTTCTGGTTTCACTGACATTTCGGGGAAATTCTGGGTAGTATTTATTCCAACCGGGGGTGTACGGGACAAGATCTGTAAACTCTTGCCGCACGTTTTTAGAAGAAGAAGATCAGGCTGGCCACTTCGACGCTTCAGAGCAGGGTAGGAAGGAAAGGGGGAAATGCCTTGAAAAAGGCAAACGATTTCTTGCAAGGAGGTGGTGAGGGCGAAGAGAAAGTCACGGTCGGTTTTCAGGCCGGGTGAAGATGCAGGCGAAGTAGGTAGAAGGCGTGTTGAATCCGTGAGAATACTCTGATTTTTAGAATTGTACGCATCGTTCAAGTACTTCGGTGCGATACCGTGCGGCGAATCGGGCAGTTTGAACTCGTGAATATTTCGCGAGCTGCCGTAGACTCTGTCAACCTTGGATCGACTTGATCAAAAAATTAGGATGTCAATCACGACCTTCTGCTTGAATTGAGCCTATTGCAATCTTCACCTATTTTTTATTAAAGCAACCAAAATTATTACAAGGTATGTCATGGGGGTCAAAGTAGGACAGGTAATACTTTGCCGTCAGATTACAAAAAATGCATTGTACAAACATAAAATAAGTAAGTTTACTCGATTACGCGGGCGCTAATGAACAGATCAGAAAAGATCGTTTATTTAGATCAGTCACCGCGGCCGCAGGAATCGCTTACAAAGACAGACAATTTTGGTAGAACAATAATTTTGAAAGGTTTTTGTGGATCAGAGGGGCTCGACCAATGAGAGCCCGCTCTGTTTTCGGGACCGTCGCCGGGAGCGACCGTAGAGGTGGCGGGGGTCGGAGAAATGTCCCGTTAGCACCCAGTAGCGCCTCGGCACGAAAACGAGGTTCAGTGGCGTAGAAAAAGAAAACGATGACGTGCACTCTCATCATCACTTCTTCGAAAACCCCGGAACTACGCTTGTCGAAAGCCAATATGTACTGAAATGGGGCGTTTGCACAAATCCTCATTTTGTGCAAACATAACAAGATAGGGATGCGTATCTAGTCGCTTCTATCAGGTTAAAATTAAAGTCGGGCGTTGCACAATTAATTATTTGTGCAGACATAACAAACAAGACAGAGACGCGTATCTAGTCGCTTCTCTCTCTCTCTCTCGTTTGTGATCAGGTCGTCTGTATGAGCCTGACCAGTACTACATGCCAGCTCGATCGAGAACGTATCGAGTCGTCTCTTGTTCGAAACTGCACGAACTCAGTAGTTGATTTCGTATCTAGTCGTACCACCTACTGAGTTATGTACTGGTTGATGTTATGCAAACGAAGGGTATTACAAACTTTGATAGTCACGTCTGGTATAGGGGGGATTTTTTTCCCGATTGAACTCCGAATGATATTGGCCACGAACCGCCATTGCTCAAACCACAAACTCATACATTTTAATATTTAGGACCCTGCTAATTCGGTGACCCTGGGTTACAGATCACTCTGTTCGGACGTACTGTCTCGGCATTGGCACTACCTCTAGAATCGACGACTGGTATATATGTACAGATTTACTCGAATACTAAAGACACCGTGGCAAAGGTTATAGTCAGAATTACTAGACACAAGTGGTGTATCACCCACTAATCAGATAAACTTCAGACAGTCTCAACTTGTACTGACCTTCAAAATACATTATATTTTGTCCAGACATAACCGAGCTAATAATAAATTCGTCTCCGCCACAGAGCAGGTAATTACTAGAGATGCCTTATCATGCAAGGGGGAGAAACCAAAATAAGGGAGGCGAGGGGCGAGCTTAGGCGGTTCACTGTCATCTGCGATCATCTGTCTGATTTGCGAATAAATGCATCCCGGCAATCACCAGGCAACAGATTTATGCGACAAATTCTGAAATAGTCTTCGAGTCGAGACACTAAACTTTAAAGTTCAACATTTCTAAATACAATTTTCAAACTAACTCGTGATCCGCGAGGTTCCCTCGTGGACGAGAATTTCCGACATTTTAGTAGGAATTTTGGTAGGCAAGTGAGAAGTCGAGAACTCGAGAATAACTCCCAAACTCCCAAGAGATAAATTTTTTCGACTCGGATTTTAGTGACCTTTTTACCGGAGTTATTAAGGGGAACGGCTGCGGTGCCTGTTTCATACAAAAATGAATTTTGGATTTGAGGCCAAAATACCCATCTAAACTGAATGATATATTTTTTTTAAATTAAAGTTTTAGTAAATGTCTAGTACGGATGAGAAGTGTTTTATTTATTTTAGTTTAACCTTATGAAATATTTGACATTAAAGGAATTGATTTTTCGGATTTAGAGGCATCTTTAACAATTATTTAGGGGCTAGCGGTGATTTAAAAAAAAGTTTTAATCAATCTGCTATGAAAATATAATGAAATATAAAATTAATTTTATTTTTAAAAATTAAAATAAGTATTATGGTGGACTTTAAATTATATTAAAAACGACCAATTTACGGTGGAACACAAATTTGCCATACAGAATTTAATATATCAACCCGAAAAAACTTTTTTTTAATGTTGTGTGGCTGAAGGTATTGGGGAGGGGAAGGAGAAGGGGCAGAGGAAGGTGGTAAAATACCTGGCTATTCAGATTTGGTCACCAAACACGGCTAAAAGCCATTTCAAGCAAATTTTCAATTCTGAATGGTGGTCTTTCATCAAGGTGATTCTGAGAGTATCTTCCACTCTGGAACGTGCGCAAATATACAATACAACATTTTTAAATGAATTAATTGTGAAACAGCACAAATTAATTAAATAAAATTTACTTGCGCACGCCAGGATTTGAACCCGCGACCTTCGGATTCGTAATCGAGAGCCTTACCCCTCGACCACGGAGCATATTTACACCTACCGATTTTTGTTGCCAATCTACCTAAATTTTAACTACCATCTACCGATTTTCATTTTCACGGTATGGCATCACTGACTGTGATGAGCCCAAACAAGTTATTGTCAATTAAGAGCAACA
>JAHDVE020004733.1:0-52639 GCA_022606495.2 Halesus radiatus | reverse complement strand
GTAGAACTTGGATTGTATTGCTACTGCGGCGGCCGGAAATTCAGCGGCGCCTTCTTTGGCAACTCGATTACGGACATACTGGGCGCTACTTGGGGAGCACGTAGCGCCAAACATCATTGAGGTTAGCCGGTAGGTACTTGGAGGTTCCTGCGGTGTATCTCGCCAAAGGAACAATTGTGACATCTGATCCTCCTCCTTTATTTTAACACGGAGGAACATTTCTTCAATATCGGCGGCTATGGCGATCTTTCCTTCGCGAAATCTCAGCACATTGCCCAGAAGTGAGGAAAGGAGGTCGGGTCCGGTCAGTAATCGCTCGTTGAGTGACGTACCCCGACAGTAGCTAGCGGCATCGAACACTACCCGCAATTTTCCGGGGTTGTTCGGGTTTGAGACGGAAAAATGGGGTAAATACCATTTCCTTTTAGCTGGCGCGCTCGCTTCGGCCGCGGACAGTTTTCTAGCGTATCCGCGCTTAGCTAGCTGCTCAATTTTTTTCTGTGTACGCCACTGCCAGGCTTGGGTTTCCTTTTAGCTTCCTTTCTAAGGAAGTGAGCCGGTTCAATGCACACTGCCTGTTGTCGGGCAGCCACGAGTTGTCCTCCTTCCATAGTAGGCCGGTCTCCCACCGTCCCGTGTCGAGTAGGCGCGTTGTATTTTCCATGAGGGCCTCTGCGCGCTGTATATCGGTAGAAACACGAGTTATGGCAGTCACGCCGAGTGAGTCGACCGCGAAGTGGTGTTTAATCAGATCGGTGACTTTCTGATCTGCTTCGGCTCCTTCCCCTATAATGTTGAGCGTGGTCCCGTTGTCTGCATCGCGCCTTGTGCCCCCATGTTTAATCCAGCCGAGAGCTGTTCGTGACGTCATGCGGCCACCCTTTTTTTCGTGTACCTCCCGTGAAACGATCAAATGCGCATTGTCCTGTCCAATTAACATTTGTGGTTTTACTTGCCGGCGCCCGGCTACCGTTTGTTTCGGGAGGTCCAGATCGATTACTGTATTGGCGGTTATAATATATTCGTCCCCGTCACCACGTACTGATAGTTTAACCCGTCGGGATGTGCTGTCGGATGAGCACATCCCATTGGCACCGTGTATGCGAAGTCCATGGGGTGGCCCGTTCACCCCCACTTTATCAGCGAGTTCAGCGTCGATGAGGGTAACAGTTGACCCCTCATCGAGCAGCGCATGTGTTAATATCTGTCCTTTGGGTCCACATATTTTTACTGACACTACTTTTAATAATACAGCACTTTGTCCGAGCCAAGTTGTGCCCACTGTTTCACTTGCTGTGGCCGGGGGTGACGCGTATCGCGACGAATCATGGAGCAATTTGTGGTGCGACAGGCGGCAGGTGCCGACACCGCAATTTGTGCGTGATTTACACATTCGCGTGTAATGTCCCTTTTCTAAACACTTGTGGCACACGCGTATATTTTTCACAAACTCCCACCGGGTGGGAATGTCCATTGCGGCGAACTGCGGACAATCGCGTAATTTGTGTAAACCGCCGCACTGTGCGCACTTTTCCCCGTTCACCATACTTTTTTCACTTTTGTCCGATATCATCGTAGCACTCTGTGCATGTACTTGTTCGCGGCGGGCCCGGCCCGGCCGGGCGTGATCGACGAGTCCTGATCGCGGGACCGCCTTCGCGAGGCGTTTGGGAAAGGCCGCAAACTGGTGGATATCTGCAGCCTCTGCATTGTCTGCCACTTTATCTAACCATGCGATACGCATTGCCAGAGGCATTTTTGAGGCCACCTCACTGAGCAGCGCTGGGTTGCTCAGGTAATTATCGGACAGATTACCCAGCGACGCCACAACATTCTGCACCGTCCCAGAAAATTCAACCAGTGCTTCATTTGATGCGTCCTCTGCCAATCGTGGTAATTTCTTGATTTTCTCGTACATTATGGTGGCTATCGCGTGCGCACCGCCGAATCGGTGCTTGAGAACGTCCATGATTTCCGGCACCTGAGCGGGGTCCATGAGTAATGGATTCACGGCGTAGCGTGCCTTTCCACGTAGCGCGCGTTGTAATCGTATCAGATTTTCGGCTGCTGTCATTCCACATGTTGTCGTGGACTGCTGGTACTGGGCCTGAAATGCAGGCCACTCGATTGGGTCCCCGGAGAATGTTGGCAAGTCCTTTGCCGTTGACTGCCGTGCGATAAGGGACGCCATCCGGTTGTCTTCTTCATGAGCCCTTGGGGTACTTCCGGATTGCGAGCTGCGAAAGGCCTCTGCCATAACCGCGGCGATCTGCGCAAGCGGGTTCTGTCCGTAGTTAACCCACTCTCGTGTGTGGCGGGCCGTCTCGTCCGCTGTCGGATTTCCTGGGAATTGCGTAGGAATTGTGTGGCTAGGTAGCGGACAGTACGCTTGATGCTGGGCCTCGGGGAGGGGTGATGCACCAGGCGCCGTTGGTTCAGAGGTAGGCGACCGTGGTAGCTCAGGCGGCCGTAGCGTGTCGAGCTGTGCTGATGCGTCAAGGGGCCTCGGTGTCTCAAGTGGTCGCGCTGTGTCAAAGGAGCGTGATGTGGGGAGCTCGAGCGGCTGCCTCGAAACTCCCAATGCGGCGATCAATTGCTCGATCTGCCGAGCGGAGTCCCTGCTGCGTTTTCTCTCTGCGCGTAATTCTCGTTGCAGCTGACGGAGAGTATCCTCAGTAGAAGCTTCACTATCAGACGTCAGGTGCTCATCCGCGAAGGCAGTGGTGGTCCTTGTAGAGGCGGGTTCAGTGGCTAGAGCCGCTGCCGAGGCAGCTTGTGCTCTGGTGGCCCGGGCAGCCGCACTTGATTGTTCGGCTCCGTATACAGCTGGGCTGGCAGAACTTGGGCCAGGGGGTGTAAGGGGTGCGAGGCTGGGCCCCTCAGGGTCACGGCTTGTGACATCTCGTTTGCTTGCGTCTTCGGGGGCACCTTTGCCAGAGCGTAGATTTCGGGACATCTTGGTAGCGGCTGGGTACTAGATCCGTAGTCCGGGGATCACTATGTGACTTGATCCGTGCTCGAGAGGACCACTATGTTCCAGACACTTCATGGTCCGGTCCATAGACTATAAAAATAGGGTGCTGGTCAAGTCGTTATCGTATCCGTGATGTCTCGGGCGTCGGGCTCGCTCTGGATTTCCAAATATTGTTCCTTGCAAAAGGGAAACAATGTCGACTTTTGTAGATTCTGCTGTGGTCGGGTATCCAAAGGTGAGAAGTCAAAGGCAGTTGTAGGTTCCAGTTGAAGAGATAGCGTTGGGTTGAGCGAAGAAATGAGACGGAACCTTGGAACGGGCCGTGTGCTTGTATTTATACTCCCGGGCGCTAAGCCGGGCGCGATATGCAGCGCGTCCCGAATTTGCCTGAGGCGAGGGTTTTCTGAGCTCGTGGCACGCGCTGAGTAATGCTCAGAAAATCTTAATATTCTTCATTATATTGGCAGTCTTGTATTCTTTATCTCAACCCAAATTACTTCTCTCTATCATATTTATTTATTTAGTTATTATGAAAACAAGAAAGAATATGGGGTCCCAGGCCCAGTTATAATCGGGGAATTTTTACATATAATTCTTACATCTGAACATATATTTAAATTTATTAGTTTTTAATACAAAGAGGAGTCCGGCCTATCTTCCTGCGATATTTATTATTTTATTTTATCGGCCGAACTCCGTTAAAATTAACCAAAATATTGAATAAACAGTTATCCTGAGTTCTTAGCGTTGCTAAACAATCTGAGGAGGCTGGGATTGGTCCGAGCGACGACCAATCAAAACCACTCAGAGCCTTAGCAGGCGAGGGGAAATGAGGACTGGGGTAACGTCCGGTAGGGCATCGTAAATACTGCGCGGGGAGTATTTTTTAACCATTCCACAGTAGCGCTTCGTGGTGAGAGGTCCCACAAGACCCGTCCGGTATATATAGTAATAAAATTTCTTGAAGCCTTTCCTATATAAAATAGTTACAATCGTTACAAATTAATTTATAAACCAGATTATTTTAAAGTGTCATCGTTTTCCATATTATTTAAAATATATTTATTTGTATGAAAAGCTGGTTGAATATTATATGGAATGTTTTGTATCACTAAATTTGAAGTAAGATTATTTAAAAATGATATTTTTCTCCAGTGTTTCAATATTATATATTAAATAGTAAAAATGCCACGGTGATTTATACAAAACATTTCTTATTCATTTTATTAAATATGACGTCACGCAATAATTTATATTTATTGAGCCCTTGAGGTGATTTTTCACATAAACGGCGCTATACAAATAATCAACTATTTTTATTATTATTAATGATTAAATACTTTTTTGAATTTTGTACACTAAGTGAAGTTAAAATACAAGTTTTTATGAATACACCATTACCGTAAAACAAAGTACCTTTCATGTAACTCTACAACGTAAAAACATCAAATCAATGAAAATTTGCAATGGAGGTTTCCACAGAACGTTTCCATAAGACTCCGAGTAAATGCAAATATGTGTGCATTTTAAATGACACGTACTCTCTTTTCCATCAAATTGGAAAATCGGCCAAGAAAAGAGAGTCGTCTTTGATGAGAAAAAAGGTGTGAGATTTGTGGGAAAACTTCAATATCCGTTCTTGATTTCACCTGTTCTGTTACAACACGAGAAATAATAATTGCAGGTAGCAGATTCTTGTTTTTTGTTCTCATTTTAAATGTGGTTTACATAGTCAGATTGACATTTAATTTCGGTCTCGCGAGCAAACGCAAATCTTTTACTTTAATTTATTTTACCTAAACAAATATAATCTTCTTCTCATTAAAACAAACGAAAAAATATACGAGTCCTTTTATAAACGAAGACATTCGTCCTGAAGATTTAAATCTAATAATAACGAATTGATGAAATAAAAATCAGGATTTTAAGCAATGGAGCAAATGTTGTAATTGAATAACTTCTAGTCCTTACAAGTAAATTTTGAAGAGAAATAATATAATGATATATTTTTGCAACTGTTAAATGATTGTGGTGAATTTGAGAAAAATTGTAGACTTGGAGTAACAAAATATTTTTGGTTGATGTACAATAAATTATATTGAAAAGTGGGAAAGGTTTCAAATCATAAGTTAATATTGTAGGGCAGATGGACGGAGAAACGAA
Source organism: Halesus radiatus (assembly GCA_022606495.2). Classification (NCBI taxonomy): domain Eukaryota; kingdom Metazoa; phylum Arthropoda; class Insecta; order Trichoptera; family Limnephilidae; genus Halesus; species Halesus radiatus. The sequence goes on along the minus strand of JAHDVE020004733.1, from coordinate 47,502 downwards.
TATCAAGAGAATATATGAAGTATTAGTCAATGAAATGAGAATTTGGGGACGTCCTAGGAAGACATAGCACGATCCAAGTGAATCAAATACTTTAGTTCGGTTAAGTCAAGAATCGGCATACAGAAGAGAGTGTATGAGATGTTGTTTGAGTGTGTATGGAGCAAAAAGTGGTCAAGATGGAGCTGTGTGGGAGTTCATTCTCACTGCCTACCTCTTAGGGTAAATTCCTCAAATAACCGCGTATAGTTAGATAATCGTATAACAACACAAAAATTTGTGTTAAAAATGTTCAAAATACGATAATTTTAATAAAATCCGAACATAAGCATTCTTTAGTGCAGTTTTTTTTTCACCGAGTACAGCTATTTGAAACTATTTAACTCTGATAAAAGCATCAAATTATGTTATTTCTTTTTATATTATGTATAATAATACATATGTACCTTTCAATGTTATTTGTAAATGTCCATGTAAAAGCCTGTAATGGTAGTAAATAAATAAATAAACATACTCTCGAACAAAATTGGTAGACTGATGTATGGGATGACTGTGTTGCAATTCCCCCTGCTTTTATCATAACGATGGCAGCAGGGAGAAGGTTCTGGTGATGGACACTGCAAGGTTGTCTAAAGCGCTGGTTAAAGAAAGGGGAGAGAGTGCAATACGGATACTTCGCTAAAAATCAATCTCCACAATACTTCTGGACCTTTGATCTCAATAATAATGATTGTTTCTGTCATCACAAACCACAAATTCACACAATAAATAGAGATTATTTTCTTCGCTGTATTTTGCTTCAATATTTTTGGCAAATGCCTTGGCGCGTTTTGCTTTATCCCAAATGAACTTTTCCCGGAGAAATCACGCTCCGCGTTTCCGTTCTAACCGTTCATCGCAAATGTGTGAAAAATACAGAAAACTTTTCTCACAAATTTACTCTTCCATGAAAAGCTTTGAGCCGGCGCGAAAGCAATCAAAATAATAGTAGACAAGAAATACTTCTTCACAAATTCAGGTAAGATACAAACTTGTTAATCCTCGGTCCGTTATTGAAAGCGTCTCTGATCTTTGTTGAATAAGCGAAACTTCGCGAAAAGAAAAATATTCGCGATATTTCGGAAGTTCGCCATAACTCTGAACTTCGTGATATCCGAAAAGCTTTCGCGTCACGCCGATCGAAGATGACAACCCCATTTTTATGAGAAGTCTTTAATTGTTTTGATGATTCGTTGTGTGCTTAAGAACTTTTTAAGCCATCTTGATTGTGATTCGAGTGATTCGGAGCTTTTGAGGGACGGACTTGAGTCTTCCGGCGGTGAAATATTTCTTTAAAGCTTTGTGTGAATTTAAGAGCCCTTTTTGTTATTTTAACACTTACAAATTAATTATGTTATCCTGGATCATTATTATTCTAGAATTTCAATTATTATTATACGGTTGTTGTCATTTTAATGTAGAAATACGTGTTGAATAATCTATGGCTTAAAACACTGTAACATAACCGATGCAAAGTAATTTCCGTTTTATTTGTAATCGAATAAGTAAATCTACCTTTGCTAACTAACGTTTTTAATACGTATGGTGGCTACCGGAGAGTGTATTCCTGGTAAACCTTGTTCAAAGCAAACGATAGGTACACTAATAAAATGTAAATTAATGATTTTAAATTGTACTGTGCTTATTTCATTCATGATTTTAGTAGAATATTGGAATATATTTTAAAATTTAATCATAATATCATATCAATGACTTCAACGTTACTCTTTTAATTTTTTTGAAAATAAAAATAATTATCAAAATATTTCATAGAAAGCTAAGAGAAATATGACCGATATATAATTAACGGAGGCAAAATATTTAATAGATAATATTTTTATAGCTCTTATCGCAGAATAAAATGCAAATATTTTAAATTATTACCTGTCTGACATAATTTATTCACAATACAAAAACCAATTCTAATAACTATTTCAACGAGAAATTTGTAAATTATTAAGATATAACGGTAACGCTGGTGTGTCATCTTGGACCAGGAGGGAAGTTATCGAATTCGGTATTAGGAAAATAAGTATTTTTCGTACTAATCACGTGTGAAATGTATTGTCCCCAGCTTTTCCTGGTTCGAGGAGCTGAAGCTGCGCTGGTACGGGCTGCCGGCAGTGTCCAACATGCGCTTCGACTGCGGCGGCCTGGAGTTCACGGCTTGCGCCTTCAACGGCTGGTACATGTCCACCGAGATCGGCTGCAGGACCATCTGCGACACCAATCGCCTCAATATGCTCGAGGTAATTGCAATTTTCCTATATTTACAGGGAATAACTGTTGAGGTCGAGTTAAAGTTAAACATTTATTTTTATCATAATAATTCGCGATCACGGATGGCGTTAATTTAAATATTTTAGACAATCATTTTAAGTTAACCTTTAATAAATGAATTAAAAATTACTTTGTATTCACCACTTTATCAATATATACATATCAACATGTTTCGAAAGCGATTATTACAAAGTAATTTTTAATTCATTTATTAATAATGACGCCACAAAGTGAATACCAATATTTTGACAAAATTTAAAAACTTAAAATAATATTTGAATTTTTTTTTCATTTCCTCAATAAAAGCAAATTCACTTTTGTGGCATTATTTTTAACTAACAATAAACATTATTTTATTAAAACAACTATTTAAATAGTGGTAGAACAAAATATTTTTTATTATTAATAAAATTATTGGCTAACTGCCAATTCATTTCACATTAGTACTCTACATCAAGGTACTTAAACAGACTGATAGTTATCATTTGTGCTAAAATACTTTTTACGTAGATCGCTAATTTGATGTTAGTTACAATATTTTTAATAACCAACGTAATAATTATTTTACGCATCTACTAATACTTCTCGTATCGTCAAAAGAATTTGTCTAGATGTAAGTTTACATGCTTAACTCGTTAACACCAAAGAGCGTGAAAACGGAAATTAGACAGTTAACAAATTAGAAATTAACCCTTCATACATAATCTTAGATCTAATGTCTTATAGTATCAATCAAATGTTAAACTGAGCCATCACTCAGAACGTATATTGGATAAGGTTGTATGTTTTCACGTCCTTTTGTAATCCTTTCATTGTACTGAATTCATATTAGACGCAAAATAGATATTTGTTATAATACGAAAAATAATTTTTGCGTAATACTGTTAATCGGCCCCCATGGTCGAGGGGTAAGGCTCTTGACTACGAATCCGAAGGTCGCGGGTTCAAATCCCGGCGTGCGCAAGTAAATGTTATTTAATTAATTTGTGATGTTTCACAATTAATTCATTTAAAAATAATATGTAGTATATTTGCACACGTTCCAGAGTGGAAGATGGTGAAGAAGACTGGTGAAAGACCACCATTTAGAATTGAAACGTTGCTTGAAATGGCTTTTAGCCGTGTTTGGTGACCAGATATGAATAGCCAGGTATTTCCCCACCTTCCTCTTCCCCTTCTCCTTCCCCTCCCCAATACCTTCAGCTTCACAACATTTCCCAATTGGGAATGCCATAGTCTCACTGGCTCCAGACGGTTGGGAGCAGTTGGGACTCTTGTGGGGTATTTATATAAAAAATAAAAAAAATCAGTGGCGTGCATTGCTCTATGACCAAAAGCAGGCTGTGTTTAGATTTTCAAGTTCGGGTGATAATAAAATTGTGCAGTGAATATTTGAAAATAATTTATTTTTTTCATCTTCTGCTGAATGTTATGGCTAACTGAGTAAATGAGCGTTTGATTTCTAACCTATTTATTTTAAATATGTCGCATTTTTTAATGTTTCTATTATCTGTTAATTTCTCTGTACGATTCGTAGTTTTTTCTAGGGTAGTCACAGCTTTTCAGCCTTTATGAACGGCATGTACACTTATATAACGTAACACTTAGTACCTACCTATTATGTAAAAACAGGGTATAGATTGCAGACAAAGTTTTTTTAATGCGCAGGTGCATTTACCCGTGTAAGACCACTCGATACTGCACTTTGCATTGTGTGTGTTGTAAACAGGATATAAGCCGCTTACGTATTATTTCACGGAACACTTCGAAACAAGCTCAAAGAACACAAGTGCTCCGCGTAGTATACGCTTATAACCACCGGACTAGTGCCTAGGGCCGATGAGGATTTTTAGACGACCCTGTTCAGTTTCTGGAAACGCCTGATATTGAAAATAAACAAGCATGTCTACTAAAAGCAATTAGTTTCGTAATGACTTTAAGCATTTTAATGACGGTGTCCTAATTTACAAAATATAATTAAAATAATTATTTATGGTTGGCATCATATTTGTACGGCTAAAAAAAATTAATAAAAAAATAAAACAAATTAATATTAATTGCGTGGTTCAGAAAAATACCGACTTCTTTAAAATTGATGTGTTTGCACTCGAACTCACAAATTAGCGATGGATCATGATTATCATCACGGTACTAGCACAATATTTACGTACAACTCAATTGAACGACGGCTTATTTAAGAGCCGTCTCCCAGTTCATACGACTCCCAGCTCCTACGATTCCTAGCTCCTAGTGTTATATATTTCTTTTCTTTATCTGTTCGGTTTCACGTTTCATTTTGAGAGTTGTAAATATTATCTTCAATGATTAAACATATATTACAATAAGGTTTACAGTTTCAATAAGTTATTATTAAAAAAACTTTTTTTTTAAAAATTATATGGTTAAAGACATGCAAAGTGGTTGTGCTCATCCCTGGTTTTATTAAGAGGAACATTATCCAAGTAATAAATTAAACCAAATAATTACGAACCCAAAGAAAACTATGAATATTCAAACTACATATATTTATTCCGCCTAAACCGGATAAAGGTTCAGTCAAATTATTTCCATATTCCAAACTACATATAGAGAACCCCAGACCTACGATTTTACGCAATCGACGCATAATAATAAATGTGTGAAGTTATAAAGTGTTGATGTAATGTACATACAGAGTTCTTGAGGGAAGTAAAACTCTCGAATAGTGATCTCAGGCCAAAAAACGATTTTAAAGACTTTTTCTGTCTGGAATTTGTAAGTCACCGCAATTACTTAATCTATCATGATCTGTAGAGTATTGAAATGTCAATTTAGCGTGAAAAAATCAATTACGATGTCTTCTTATTTAATTATTGAGAACTGAAGGCCCCTACAATTTTGGTTAATTCATCCCAGTTCTTTACTTTGCATTGGAAATTATTTTCGTTTAACCTTATTTATTACATTGAATTCTGACTTCAAGGCAGCTGTAATCTCTCTTGGTTCCATTTGGATAATATTGAATGATGGAAAACAGACAATTCTTGGTTTTCTGGTCTCCAAGAGTTCATCCCTAACATCACTAGCTGTTATAAGCGTACATATTAGAGACATTTTGCACTGCACCCCAAAGCCTCCTAAGCCCTCGGGTCCTTAAAAATTAAGAGTCATTTAATTGGAGTTCAGTTTAAACCCAAAGAAATGTTTCACTGCCTGAGATAAACGCCTGAGGTTCTTCTCAAAAGAACCTGCTAATTAAAAGCTTGACTCGTTTATATTTTTTTTAATCTTAGGCCTTAGGAGGATAGCGTAATAATAATCAACCTTCGATAGGAGAGGGTGTCAATTGACCGGAATTTATGTTTTTTTTTCCTTATTTTATTCATCCACGGCAATCTATTGACACGGTATAAAAGCTTTTATTATTGTCACGTAGAATAAGCTTTTTTCACAGTTATTGGGCTTCCTGCAATATGCCTCCCAGAGGAGCAGTAAACAAACAGGCGGCGGCCCGTCAGTTTGTCAAAGCGAAATCCTCCTGCGGTTTGCACGAGGCGAAAATTACTTCAAATCCTACGTCATAATGCAGGCACGTTGTGCCACTGAATTACCCATGAACGTGGCGATAGTTTGTCTATTACATTCATTCACGCTATGTGATCTAAATATCATAATATCTATTTTGGGGTGTTATCAAAGAATTTAACATCGAAACGAAACATTATCGTCATCAAATTCAGTCTTTTGACAATTGAAGGGTTTTCTTTACACGACGATTCTACATCCGTTTTAGTACCACTGTCATATTGTTATGATTATCAGCTGATCAAGCTTTGGTAGAAAGCTGAAGCGACATTTAAGGTAAAAAAAAAACAAAATGGCGCTAATTTTCCATTTGTTATATTGGAATTTCTGTGAAACACAACAACCTAGAAAAGCAGGATTACGTTATGTTTTCAATTTGTTTAAAAATGTGGCTTGAAAAATATTGCCCAAGGTACTCAGAAGATCGATAAATCTTAGGTCTTTTTTATATATTAACTCCCATAGGAGGCCCTGGGGAAAATAATATCCTTCAGAGCATTTCGATTAGTGCAACAAGATCACATTGGGTGATGTGTAATTAGTGTGAGAATATCACGTTGGGGTCACCAAATATGGAAAATATTAGATCCCTATTAGTTGTATTAAATAATTCAAAAGATGTGTGATGAACTATTGCAAATTATTCAATTAAGTAAACTCGCCAAAGATCAATGGTAGTGGTATAATATTTATTATACAATATGAAAATACTATAAATATTGATCACAGAACTTAATATTTTATTGTATTTGTTATGTCACGACCACACGATTGCTCAACCTCCCAACTCCAAACGTTTGGGCGATCGTGTGGAGAGTAATTCATGCGCGAGATCACTCCGGTGGCGAAATAGGTTGGCCCGACCTTCAAACTAGTTGGCGAACTCGCGCGAACCAGGCTTCACACATTGGCGATTCAGTATGAGTTCGGCAGGTGATCCCCATAGACGTGCTGCGTGAAGAATAAAACATGACTGAACTATGTTGATATATAAAAAAACACTCAAATATGCAATTAAACCCAAATAATTACCCAAATATGCATTATGCATATTATGTAAGTAATAATAATAATAATAATTAGATAGTTTGTATAGCGCAGTTTTTCGTTAAAAACACCTCAATGGCGAAATCAATGTAATTCTATATATAATCGGGGTAAGTTGTTATATTTTTTTGTTTTGCAATCTGACTCAGGCTGTGCGTAAAAATAAAATACGAAGCTAAAACAGGCGCAACAGCTCTCGACAAATTATACATCTACATAATCGTCATATTTTTTCTAGCATTTTGAAAGTTATGAGTTTAAGACACAAAGGATGGGTGATTTGATGATTCCCCATAATTATTATTTCATGGATACCTATTATTTATTTCCAGTATTATAACTATAGTAGTACCTAATGAGAAACGAATCGTGTCTATAATGTTATAAATTTTGGAAGACTTTCTATGAATATCGGTAAATGGATAGATTTTAGGTAAAATGCAATCACTAGTTTGGAATTCGTAGTTGGAACGTTGGCCACTCTTGTAGTTGTCCGATTTATAGTCACTATATGATCGGCCAACATCGAGATATTGGGTGATTGTGAGGTCGTAGTATTACAGTGATTATAATAATAATACTTGGACGATTACATAGCGCCGTTTTTGTGAAAAATCACCTCTAGGGCGCTGTACAAATACTACTTGCTAGGGTTTATCTTATTATGTATATATACAGAAAACATTCTTAGCTGGTAGGGCACTCCAGATTAAAAATTAATTAAATTACAATGTTTTGGGCTGAGATTGTACGACTTTGCACGCACATGACACATATATTAGAAAACAAATTATTAATGTTATTATTAATTGAGTTACACGATACTGAAGCCAGGAGAAAGAAGTTAAGTTATTAAATGACCGAGGCACGATAAAATAATGATTTTCTTAAGAAAATCGAGGATTATAATATAATATCGTTGATTTTCGATTTTTTCTTGATTTTAGGTATTTTCTGCACACATTATCTTTTGAATATTGAGAGTAGATGAGATGACTCATTGGAATATAGGAGTATCTACCTGGTTGATCAGATCCAGTGTACTTCGTCTAGATAACATATTTATCATATTTCACAACCCAAGTTCGTTAGCCCTATCCACTTATAATGACATTTTATTCCCTTTTTCCTTTGATTTACAGGCTACTAAATTTTTACAGCCCCATTTCCTGTTGAATTAGTTTTTTGCATAAAAGCGATATTTTCACTGCTATCTAGTTTGTGTAAATTTAATCAAAATTTTCCCATTAAATCTCGTTTTACTATCCGACAGACTGATCGCAGTACAAATATAATTATTCGAAGACTAAAATAATATAATAATTTTTATGTGTTGTTTTGTTTTAGAAAATTGCAATCAGGATGGGTCTTGACACCAGCACCTCTGTGTCTCTGTGGAAGGACAGAGCTCTGGTGGAGATCAATCTGGCAGTCCTCCACAGCTTCCAGCAGAGGCTGGTCACCATCGTGGACCATCACACCGCTTCAGAATCCTTCATGAAGCATCTGGACAACGAATCGAAGTTGAGGTATGTTATATACTTTATCGAATTACTTATTACCTTTCATATAGTAACGACAACTACTCGATCACAATTCTACTACACGGATTGTAGATACAAGAAGGCCATAATATATCGCTTCGATAAATACATATAAATGTTACTGCTCTAATACTCATTCTTGCTGTTTGAACGAACTAACAATTAGTATGAAAAAACCCTTTTTTAAATAAAATTATTTTACGATATGGTCAGTTGAAAACTATGACTAAAATATCGAATTTATATAGGTGAAACCCCTCAGGCCACAATATTTGGTAATGTAACATTTAAGTGGGGTAAGATTTTCAATTTACAATATGGTAAAATCGTTTTAGTTAAAAAGGTTTTTTTTTCAGATTTTTCAGACTAAAAACTATATAATGACATACTATCTAATGATTACAAATAAATTCGGGTTTGAATCTTGTAGACATAAAAAAAGTTATATGGGAATTGATTGAGGATGATATTAACAGTTCCTTAAAATGGCTTTTAGCCGTGTTTTGTGACCAGATCTGAATAGCCAGGTATTTCCCCACCTTCCTCTTCCCCTTCTCCTTCCCCTCCCCAATACCTTCAGCCTCACAACGTTCCCCGTTGGGGATGCCATAGTCTCACTGGCTCCAGACGGTTGGGAGCAGTTGAGACTCTTATGAAATTTTTAAAATAAAAAAAAATATATTAAAAAAAAAAAAAAATTAAAAATTAAAAAGTTCCTAAGAAATCGAAGTATGATACGGATTAAAATGACGTAGCTCAGCGGATTAGATTCCCGGATAAACCACGAGGTCCTGGGTTCGAGTCCCAATGAATAAAAATACATTACAATGAGGTTTATAAACTTCAATAAGTCATTCAAAAGAAATTGATGTACTTGATTTTATAAAAAAATACCAAACTTTTACATAAATTTACTTGATTTTAATTGTGTAATTCGATTTTGAAATCTAACCTAACTGCGAACATTTCCAAATGCTTTGTATGAATTTGACAACGCACAGATCTCTCCGATGTAAAACATTTCAAGGAAATTAGATAGCACCGGTGTTTAGAACATCTGCTCAATAAGCAAAAACACCCCTCTGTTCTCTTGTTTTTAATAATTTCTCCAAATGATTGCAGGTGTTCTTAAAAATGTCATTTCAATCCAGTGGCGTTACAGCACAAAAAAAATCTTCAGGGGATAAATATTGTTTTGTTTATTTGATGACTAAGATATTTTTTTTTTTAGGTCTGGTTGTCCCTCCGATTGGGTTTGGATTATTCCACCCATGTCTGCTTCTATTACTCCAGTCTTCCACCAAGAGATGGCGCTGTATTATCTGAAACCTTCTTACGATTATCAGGTAAGTTTTCTTTTTGCAAGACTTTTGTTTTTTTTTGTAAGTGTAAGAGTTCTAATGCCGACGACAATTCAACTCCAATGCGGAGAATATTTTAAAGCGGAAGGAAAGGAGAGAAGGGAGGGAAAATAGGAAGAAGAAGGTAGCTAGTATGTCTATACTGAACTTTAGAAAGTCATTATGGGATTTCGCTTCTGATTTTTTTAGTATGAAAACACAAGTATCCCAATTATTCCCGACTGTCCGAAGTCAGTGGAACTACGGAATCCCCAATTGGGGTATGTTGGAATGCTGAAGAGGTGGGAAGAGGAAGGTTGGGAAGTACTTGGGTATTCCGATTTGGTTACCAAATACGACTAAAGCCTTTTTTTTACATTTCAAACAACGTTTCGATTTTGAATGGTGATCTTCACCAAAACAATACTAAGAGGATTTATCACTGTAAATAAACGTATATCGTGCAAAGGAACTGTCATAATTGAATTTCATAAAGTTAAAAAAAAAATCGCTTTGCTGATCTTTGAGTCGCTCACCAGGGCGACACTTAGTGGGGGTTGTTTGTACTTGGAGGAATTTGTACTTGAAATTACAAAGTTAATATTCAAGTACAGTGAAAGCTCTATTCAAGTTCTGTTATTATTCAATCACCGTGAAACAACTGGCCCATATTTTAATAATAATGGAACTTGAATAGAAATTTCATAGAGCTGGAATATTAAGTTTTTAAATCTTGATGTAATGTTGAAATTCCCCGAAACAGCCCGCCCTTAGTATTTTCCACTCCGGAACGAGTTTTAAAAGTACTACAATATGAATATTAGCTGATTACATGCTTCAGAATACATAAGACACGTTGAGCGAATAAGATTTTAAGGGTCTGTCCTCCATTAGACAAATTTAATCAGTCCGTTGTGTAGTGTTTCATATAATATCACAACAATAATAATTATACGTGTTCCTGTCTCTCGTTTGCGATGTTCGTTCTGAGACCCGGGGCAACTTGGCTCGTATTTCTTTAGGGGCCCTCTGGGAAAACCTCAGAGCCACCACTGTTTCTTTATAAAGGGGTCACGTTCAATTGCCACTAGTTAGTTTTGGCAAGTTTTGATTATTTAATTTAAGAAACAAAGAGTTATTAACCCTTTCATATCTGAATTAAATCCGCTAGTGAAAATTTTTAGATTTAAAAAAATTTATTATGTTTCTTTTTTAATAAACAATTGGTCTCTAAGGGCGTATTTCACTTAAAATGACAAATCGTAGACTGCATATAAAAAAATAAAAATAAAATTACATAAAAAATTATAGAAAAAAACAGACCTTCTAAACTTTCACACAAATGGTGCGGAAGTCTATATTAAACACAAAAATCACCTGTCAAAATATAAACATGGCTATACCCTGAATGAGTAGCTAAGATCCGATGAACAAAATAGACCGCGAAGTAATGCCAGCAATTGGAAAACGAAAACCGCTAATTTTCATTGGTCTGTGCGGTGTGTACAATCATGTCCCTGACAAACTTTAACCAGTGATTCCTGATGTATGTGACATTTTTTCTCATCTTTTTCATCGTTTTTAAATTAAAATAAATCAAAATTCTTTCACATGTCGCCACATGTCAGTCGGCCGAGTAACTCCCCACTCCACTTCTAACTGTCCAATACCTAGTATTTTTATTTTTAGGTGAAAAATAGTCACCAAAATGCCTTCTACATTTTTTTTACTTCAAATAAGCTGAGGAGTCTCTGGTTAAAGTCTATCGGGTACGTGCTGATACGCCCAGTATATGGAGGAAAAGGTTTCTGAAATTTATATATTTTCAAATGTACGCGTACGCGGTGAGAAAGGGTTAAATCGGGCAAAGCTGGGTGGGTTAATAATTTTAAACGAAAAAAAAATTTAACTTCTCACGACGACTCACACAAACCATTTCACACCACGTTTCGAATCTAAATTATATATTATTGTGGTTTCACGCCAAGGCGATACTGAGAATTTCTATCATCGTAAACATAGGTAGTAAATTATTATTTTAGTATTTCGTATTTAAATTGCACAAACGAGTTTCAAATCATTCAATTACACAAACGAGTTTCAAAGCATTCAATTACACAAACAAGTTTCAAAGCATTCAATTTCGATCTTTGTAAAACAAAAGAATATCAACTATACACAAAAACTATTCGTATTTTCATGTTTGGGTATAATCCAATCGATAAATTGGAAAATGGGTGAACTGTTTCCTGTAAATTTAAGTTCCCCCTCCTCCGAAATAACTACTTGTTGCTGGAGGGTTGCGGCAACGGAGGGTGGGTGGTGTAGGTGGACTTGGTCGGGGTGGGTTGAGGGAGGGTTGCTGCAGGCAAAAGCAGGAAAACTTTCGGAATGCTTCCGACGGAATCACAACTTGAATTTGATTAGAATTATTAAAACGGGTCGGCAGTTGTTGAGCATAATTACTTGAGTAGTTTTTTGTCGTTTGCATTTCTCGGGATTGCCCGCATTTCTCCCCAATTAAATAATTAACTTTTAATTTAAACTTTTTTTGACGTGTTTTTTGTAACAATTGACTTTTACGGACTGCTGCAGCAAATTTAAAGGAGAAAAAATATATAAATTCTTCTTCTACCGTATTAAGAAAAAATGCTGATGGCTGCTTTCACCAATAAAACTGAGCGATCGCTAAGTCTGAGTTCATTTAAAGGTTTTCAGATTTTCCGATTTAGTTGTTGAAAGGTTGTCAATGGTAAAAAATGATATAACAGCAGAAAACCGATGTCGTCATATGTGTACAAATATACCGATAGATTGATACATACTCTTAGTATCACCCTAGTAAAATACCAGCATTCAGAATCGAAACATTAGCTTGAAATGCTTTTAGCCGTGTTTAGTGACTAGATCTGAATAGTCGGGTACTTTCAGCCTTCCTCTTTCTCATCTTCTTCCCCTCCTTACTCTTTACAACATACCCCATTGGGGTGCCATAGTCTCATTGGCTCCGGGCAGTTGGGCGGTATTAACGTTAAAAAAAATCGTTTTTAAAAATCGCCTACGAGTTTTTAGTTTTTTCATGTTTAAAATTGAACAAAAGTGTACCAAAAATTACATTAAAAAATACGCTGAGACTTAATAAACATTATGATAGGTTTAAACAAGGATCCAAGCATATCGGTAAAGAATCTCAAAAATATTTATTCTATTTGTATAAATACTTTTTCTCGTGTCTCCAAGAATGGTATTTTTTAAACATGATAAATGTAAGTCTGCTCTTTGACGGTTTCCACATAAAATGAGGAATCGACATAAGTCAGTTGCAGCAAAAATGCAGGAAATGTTCCGCGATGTCTCGCTCCGTGGACTCTCTGACGGGTCTGTAGTGATGTAGCCGCCAGTAAACTTTACTTCATAAAACTACGTGCATCACTTCCGTGGCAATATAGTCTTCTTCATCTTCCTATGGTGGAGGAGAGTTGGTGGAGGTCATAGTGGGATGCTGAGGTTATTCAGCCAGTCGACGGCATCGGGAGTCACTTGATTCAGCACAGATGTGCCATAGGGAAACTGATGAAGGGGACATTCTTCTACAATGTCTTCCGTTGTTTGAATGTGTCCACATTAACAAAGTTCGGAATCATTTGGGCCCCATTTATGCATCATATATGCACAACGGTTGCGACTGCACCGGATGCATTTATCTTCCACTCTGGAACGTGCGCAAATATACTACATATTATTTTTAAATGAATTAATTGTGAAACAACACAAATTAATTAAATTAAATTTCCTTGCACACGCCGGGATTTGAACCCGCGACCTTCGGATTCGTAGTCGAGAGCCTTACCCCTCGACCATGGAGGCCGTCAGAAAGTGGGGATAACAAAGTACTTTTGAATTCATTCATCATTAATAAACGCATCAAAATATTGAATTCGCATTTGCCTGTTACTCTATCCAATCAAACTCTACACAATATGATCAATCCATAATCATTATTTTGGCACACTTTGTACAATTAGCGCTCAATTTTGTAACGCCGATTTTAAGTTAAATTCTAAAATTATTCGCTTTTACATTTTAATTTTATAAAACAAACATACCGAAATATTAATAACGTTTTCGTTCAAACAATAAACTGAGTGGTTAAAATTCATACATCATATTGATTTAATTAGTCCTGCAATAATTGGACAGGATTATTATTTTGAATAACTCATTACTATACAGAGCGGTGAAGAGTTTCCGAAGAATACCGGCCAATATAAAAAAATGTGTTGAAATTTGAAATTGAAAAATTAAAAAAAAAATTACCAAATATGTAAAGTTCTATTTTTAATTTCGTCTTCCGTCCAAAACATCCATTAATATTGAACTAAGAGATACTAAATGAATACGTTTTGGCAGGATGCTAAACTTGGTATCACAAACAAAATGTTTTGCTCTTTACAAAATTATCTCTGTCACTGTTACGAACTTAATATAATATTTTAAAATAATAATGTTTATTTATTTGAAACACACATTATTTAACATCAACATTAAAGAAAGCTTTGACTGCTCAACCAGGATCAAATCCCATTTTAGGACAGTCAAATTGACAAGTTTAGTTCACATTAAGTGACATTATACAAAAATATAAGGAAAAAAGGCTAGTATTGTAATATAATACATCTAAAAAAAACTATAATAATTAAGATTAAATTGATTATGTATATGTGTTTGATAGGTACTGGCTGATGATATGAGAAAAAAAATGCGTTTAAAATTGAGTACTGAAAAAAAGATAATATTATTGAATAATATTGATAAAATTGAGTTACGTATCACTCAGCTTTATGAGCCGACGCCGAAACTCAGGGATGCAGCCCGAAGGGGATGCAGCAAATAGTTTACAATATTAAGGAACCTAATACGTTATTTGATTGTCGCCCAGAGAATGTACTTTTTTTTCATTATGAAAATTTAAAAAGTTTAAAGAAACTCGTAAAAATGAGATAATCTTGTTCCCAAACGAACAAAGATGTCCCGTCAACAGTTCCAAGGGAACAAAGCACGTTAAAGTAGGCCCTACATATTTTATTATCCTCCTGTTTCTTGTCTCCAAATTTACTAAAGTTTTCTAACCAATTCCAGCATTTCAATCTCATTACACCGCGGCCGACGTGAATACAGAATTCACCATTGCAGTCAGGAACCATGAACAGAAAAGTTTTGGACTTGTGCTTACGGTGGGAGCTATTTTTCAGTGGCTTGGAGTGCATTCACATGTAAATCTAAGTTAGCTGTATTAGTCATTATTGTCATATTATATTATAATATCCATTCGATTGCCTTTTGGAATCTTGACAATAATTGACGATCTTTGTGGCAAATCGAAAAGCACCATGGCTCTGTTCCCCGGGGTGGCCTGTTTGAAATTCTGCATCGTCAAAAAAATATTGGCTACGTTATTTCATATTTTAGATTCACCTCAAATAATATTACATAATTTACACCGCGTTTCAAAGTAGAATGAATCCTCAGATACTCTCTTAATAAGGCTAGCGATCAAAATTGGAGTTTTTATTAAAAAACCGGAGGCTTTCATTCAGCGAATGACATTCATTAAAAAAATCAATATTTGCGTAGTTGTAATAAGTGAAAAACTCAATATTAAGTAAGTTACCAATTACGTTATTATTAAATAATAACGTAATAATAATTATAACGTAGATTATAGATGTTGAAATTTTTGGCACGGTAAATAAAACAATGTATGAAGGCAAGCGGCGGCATAGATATACCATGGCGGCAAATGTCACGTATAAAAGTAGTGACAGAATAAAATGGTCATTACTATTTAGTGATGCGGGTTCCTTTTTACGAAACGTAATTCTTCGATTTAAGACGTATTTATGTATATCTCCATCAAATCCCATATTATTGGCCGCTATCTTTATGATGATTACAAAGTTCTTCCCGAATATAAAATACAATCTAGATAGTGTCTCGGATATGACTATCCGATTTTTAATTTTTAAACGAGGATAATGTTGACGCTTATAAACCTCATGGCAATATTTAATCATTGAAGAAGATAGTATTAACCAATTCTAAATGCAATGAGAGGATAATATTGACAAGTCTTAAATATAAAGAATATGAGAGATAAATGAAGATTGCGTAAAGTGAACCGGTCTCATTATCTCATTCGGTAGAGCGGTTGTTCTTGTAAGGCAGAGGATCCTGGGTTCGATTTCCAGATTCGACTGACACCTTATTATTTTCTGTATTTTTTTCGGTTTCGTGTTTTATTTAAGATTTGCTAATATTATCTTCTTTGATGATTAAATATTACAATGAGATTTATAAGCTTTAATAAGTTATTCCAATAAATTGAATAAATTTAATACATAAAGGTTAAATCTTACGTAAGAAATGATTGATTTGGTTGATAAATAGAACGACAATGCTTCAATTTTCAATCCCCCGGTATTTTCGCGAATAACCGTTCCGCCGCTGGCTATTCGATTCTACCTCCTTCCTTCCGAGAAATACGTTATCTCCTTACTCCAACTGTGAGAAAACCACCGTAGAATTCAGAGGCACCAGCAATTGAAATCGAGCATTATCGACGTATTTTGTAATGGTTTTTTTCTCCGTATACTTGATCAAGCTACGTAACATGTAATAAACGAAGGTTTTTCATAGAAATTGTTTTCTTGAGATCGGTGCGAGGAATAAAATAATATTTCGTTAAATCTTTTCCGTTCAGAAGAAAACTTTATTTATTTTAGCAGTCATAAATTATGTTGGAAAATTCATGTACTATTCAGGTATTATTCATTAGCTCCGTTCTGATTCCGCGAGGCGTGCTTCGCGTGACCTAAACAAGTGCGAGAAAGAATCAAGCAATATATGAACATTCAATTTATTGTAATAACTTGTTGATGCTTGTAAATCTTATCGTAATGTTTTTTGATAATTGGAGATAATATTATCATTAACCCTTACCACTCCATTATTTTTTAATGTTTGTTGTCAGCCAACTCTAATTTAAGTAATGTCAAAATATTAATTTATTGAAAGGCAATTACAAAAAGGTTATTTTATAGTAAAACAAAAACGGAAAACAGTCAAAATCTTATTAAAACGTGAATTTAAATGTTCTTTATCGAAATGTTCTTATAGAAACAACATCACGTGTCAAGTTTTGCGCGAGAAAATACACCGCGCGCGCACGTCTTATCTTGTCGACCGCCAGCCGACAACTGAATTGTACCGTACAAATAGTGATGTCGTCTGGCACCCGACAAAGGAGTGGTAAGGGTTAAATGATACACGATATATAAAAATACAAAAAAACAATAAGACGTTAAAATTAAGATATTGATGAAAATGACGGAAAATAATAAGGTGGCATTAGTTCAGTGGTTAGAGTGCTGGTCCCGTTAAAATAGAAATCCTGGTTTTGATTCTCAGATGCGACCGTCTTTTGTGTCTTTTTTCTGTTTTATATTTCATTTGAGATTTGTTGATATTATCTTCAATAATTAAACAATGTAATATGAACGTTATTACAAAAGTCCGAAATATTATTACGATTATAATTACTAAAAACAGATGTTTGTTGTTTGGGAACTGCCACGAATGCTAGGGATGCTATTTGTATGTTTTTAAGGTGTTAACCTGATTAGGTCTATCGGTGATCTGTTCTAAGCTGAAAAAAGACCATTTCGTTGTATTTACACACAAATTTATTTGAGGACATTACCAAATTTCTGGATGCAACCATATCTTTATGAGGGAAGCATAACTACTAAGTAAGAAACATTGAGAAAGAAAACATTAAAAATAAAAATAAAAACTGTTGTTTTCAAAACAATCTGAAGAATCCTTTAGGATTTTCCTAGCAACATTGGCAGTTAAAATAAACTATACATGTAGCTACATACGTAATGCAATGTGTAGTGTGTACTTACTATAATTTAGATAGTTTTTATACATTTTGGAATTCTATAGGAAAATGCCAATTCATAACAGTTAGTTCTATATAAATTTACAATATTGTATAATAATTTTAAGTTTCCGATAGGCTTTGAGGTATTTTAAATTTTTATTTCGCTGTTTGTCTAGAATTTTTTATCAAAGGAAAAATAAAAAGGCAAGAAAATTCTTGCCAATTTAGATTTAGTTATAAAATACAGCTAAGGCTATTTCATTCAATGCAACGTTTCGGATCCGGATGATGGTTTTCATGGGAAAATCACCTCAAGGGCACAAAATCACCTCAAGGGCACAAATCACCTCAAGGGGACAAAATCACCTCAGGGGCACAAAATCACCTCAAGAGCGATGATGGCTGACCAGCCTTTCAATTTTTTGTACGAATTCTTGAAAATTCTTGAAGCTCGTCAAAAGTGTAAAATACGTGATACGAAAGTTACGACATTCGTTTGTTACAAATCTGATGATCAAATCTTGGTGTTGAATAAATTCATGAAATAAAATTAATAAGAAATACTTTGTGTACACCACTGTTTAATATATAAATTAACCCCTTGAAGCACAGTGGTATCAAAAATAACCCACCTTTTTTATCTTTTGCTGCATGGTGGGATGTAATTTATACCACTTCGAAAAATTAAAACCACTTGAACACAGCGGTTTAAATTATGTCCCGCCCACTCCAACGGCTTACTATATCGGCCAATAGATGGTACATACGTACTTTTCAAAGTTTTCTAAATTCTGTGCAACACAAGCATTTTTTTGTTTCAAATCTTGTGCCTCAAAGGGTTAACACATTTCGGAATCGAATATTCTCTCATCGGGATACACAGTATACTAAAAAATAATGACAAGTATAGGCAAATGATATACATACAGAAAAGTAATGTAACAATAGACAAATTTAACACATAAAGAAAAATTTACCATAAATGATTAAATTTAAAAAAATAATTGAATTTTTTTTTATTAAATATTAAATTGAAAAATGGGAGGAAGATGTTTGGAAACTTCCATTCCGAAACATGTTGATCTTTATATTTTAAGCAGTGATGAACACAAAGTATTTCTTATTAATTTTATTAATAATGACGCCTCAAAGTTATTGAAAAATTTACATTTATAGAAAAAAATCATGAAAATTTATCCTAACTTTTGAATGTTTGTTTTTCCGCAGGATCCAGCATGGAAGACGCACAAGTTCCGCAAGGGCCGCGAGGACGACCGCTCCTCCGTGTCCAAGAAACCACGCAGGAAGTTCCACTTCAAGCAGATCGCGCGCGCCGTTAAGTTCACCTCCAAGCTCTTCGGCAAGGCGCTCTCCCGCCGCATCAAGGCCACCGTGCTCTACGCCACGGAGACCGGCAAGTCCGAGCAGTACGCCAAGAAGCTGGGCATCATATTCGGCCACGCCTTCAATGCACAGGTAAGATCGGAAATTCTATTTCCATCATTGCACGCACTGAGCGTACACGTTCTAGATATACCCTACGCATCCAGCCATCGCGCATCGTGCTGAACGGAATAGTACGTCAAAAAGCTTGGCAAATAGTGTGCGTTCAATGCACAGGTAGTGTTACTGCGATACATATTCTCCAAGATAAGAATTTTAGGAATTATACAACGACAACAAAAAACGTCTGTAAAAACAGTTTGTAAATATCAAATCTAATTCGTCCGAAGAATTTGAATTGAACAGAAGAAATCTTTCTCTCTATGCTTATAATAAGTCAAAAAATGCAGTTTTGACTTAGATGTGTTTTACTCGTATTTTACTAAATCAGTGCTGCACGATCCGAAACTTGTTTTCACGAAACCCAAGGTGTTTCTGAAAACGTGAAAGTAATAGAAGAGATTTTGATATTTCTTATTCAATAGCAATCGTTCGGAGTTTCCGATTTGCTGTGATCAAAAAATATAAAACGTTTTTTGTTCTGTTTTACTAAATACAAAAAATGTACGGCGGCAAACTTCTTTTTCTCTATTTTAAATCAGTCCCCCATTTTTTTGTAAAGCCCTTTTTTCACGCTTTTTAATAATTCAGATTAATAAAAACTTTTTAAAATAAAAAATTTACTAGCCAAACTCCAAAGTTATCCATATCAAGCTATATGTACCATACCCCTTGCGGTTGAAAATTGATAAACTGTCCCCCTCCCCCAGAGAGAATCCCAATAACTAATATGTTCACTATAAGATTTTCACTTTCACAAGAAAAAATTATTACACACATGTTAATCGTTAAATCATAACGGAAATTGAAAACTAATACACCAGTTTCCGAAAATAAAATCTTAAGAAAATTATTATCCAATTATTCTTATTGGTAAACGAAGCCTTTCAGAAAGAAAAACTTATTACATAAAACTATCCATCCTAATTATAACACAATCATATCCA
The DNA here is from genome assembly GCA_022606495.2 of Halesus radiatus. NCBI lineage: Eukaryota > Metazoa > Arthropoda > Insecta > Trichoptera > Limnephilidae > Halesus > Halesus radiatus. The sequence goes on along the minus strand of JAHDVE020004733.1, from coordinate 27,296 downwards.
CTCGAGCTTTCAGTGTTCATCAAGAATACATATCTCGTTTCCAGAAACTTCATTTTCTTGTTAAAGAAAAGATTTCTTCCAGACAACTTCTACAATAATTCACATATTATGTCTTTGTCTATCCAATATCACATCTGTTACATAAATTCATAAACATCCAGTTTACTTTAACGAAACTTGACGGATTTCGTTCCATTGGCGGAAAGTCTTTTATGCAAAATCCCGGCAGGGTAAATTGTGCCTTAAACATGTCACGTTGGGGGAGGTTTTCCTTCTCGCGTGACGTAGACTTCTCTTAGGGGTTTACCGATCACTTTATAGTGCATTTAACTTCCCTCTTGCAGGCGGAGATTCTGTAACTGTTGGGAAAACATGCTTCGGATTGACTGCAAATAGCTTCGAGTCCTGGCGAACTCTTAGTTACACCAAAACTTTACAATTGACTTCCCTAGAAGTCTGAGACGTGTTCACGTTCGCTGCAAATAATGCTGTCTTAGATAGCGACTTAGAATTACACCCGAGTATTAGAATGAATGGGGATTGACAGTGGCGAGCATAAAGTTCTAGATCATGATAGACAGTAGGAAAAACAGCGAATTAAGTGATATTAAAAAAAAAAACACTTTCGCTAAGAATGGCCAAGTTGCTGGCTTTAGCCGATATTGGTTGACCACATCAAATATCCGAATGATAATTTCGTGTATATGCATGTTACAAGACAGTGGATTTGTGAAATTTCCGTATTTTGCACGGAAGAGAGCCAACATAATTAATGATAATTATTTCGTTAATAAAGGAAAAAAAAACATATGGCACTGATTACTACATTTGTGACGACTTCTTTGTGTTATTGTCGAAAAAGATTACCAAAAGGCACAGTCTTTTTCGACAATAATACAAAGAAGTCTTCCCCTGAATGCGCATTGCGCACACATGTATAGTTTTTGTGTAGAATACAGTCAAAATTTGAATACGACATGTGCGTCATTTTGCATAATTATTTCCTGCTTTTGACACGTCATAGTAGGGCGATTGATGGGACGCGCGCGGCGCTGCGAGTCATAGCTGGAACTTCGCGCGTATTTTTGAAAGTGTAGATTGATTTCTTGCAATAATTTTATAAATGTTAATATTATTTATATTTATATGTGAGTAAGGCAGGCTAGGCAGTGCTTATGTGCCAATATGTAATGCACGCCCCTGGATATTCATTATACCCCGTGGTATACATTTTTTTTGGCAAATGCATTGCGCATATATGAATGCTCTGCTTTTTAAAATGCTAATTTTGTTATGAAACTATTCGTTTGAGTAAGAAAACTGCACGGAGACATAGCTTGTTATCTCATAGACAGTGTTCTAGCTGACTATCGTTCTGATAATACCTATATTTGTTGATACATTTTACTCCATATTTAAGTTGTATTCTTCGGAATATTAGTCTCATAAAAACTTTAAGTCCGACGCAAACAAATTTCCAAATAAAAAAACAACTACTTTCCCGAGCAACGATTCTTTGAAGTTTCTAAAAGGATCAATAAACTACATCTATAGTACAAGCAACAGAAGCAATAACTGTGATGATCTTTTAGTCTTCAGTAATTTGTAGGTAATACGAGATGTCGATAATTACAGATTTATTGTCGCTATGTTACAAGGTTTATTTTAAGTAATGAAGTACACGCGAGACAACCTTTCGCTCGTATATATCAACTGTGAGTCATGCTATCTCTTTCATAGTCGGTTGTCCCTTTCATGCTCTTGGACATACGTTCACCACAATAACCTAGAATGATGAAACCAGAAAAATATAATACATTCATTTCATTAGCTCCGTCCTGATTCCGAGAAATGTGCGACGTATGACCCAGACAAGTGCAATCAAGTATCAAGAAATAGTTTAACATTAATGCAAAGGGCCGAAATATTATTTTGATCACAATTCATTGATTTCGTTTAACCCTTTGACGGCTAAAAAATGTATTTGTTGTTTGGGTGTGTGGACAAGACTACTAAATACAACGACCAGATAAGTAGATTTGATGAACCTTTAAAATATATTATCTCGTGATGAATTTCTAAATTAAAACGCCTTACAATTTTGTGATTGTTAAAATAGGAATGGAAATAAAAATAAAATGGTTTTATGGAATCAAGACAGTGGGCTAATATGAATTTCGTTTAATTCGTCAATTCTGTATAGACAGTTAACGAGTAAAGCATTTATAATCTAGGAGCTAAGCTACTTAAATAGGAGCTAATCACTGAAGAAATAAACCAATAGAAGTTTGTTGTGGGCGTCTCTGTGTGCCCGAATTGAGGAAAAAAAAATCTAAAGACGAAATTATTTTTTTAAACGATAATCTATTTCTTTTGCCTGTCTGTTGTGGCCTAGGAGTTAAAAGTTGTTATATTGGCGATATCAGTTTTCTTTAAAATCGGCTTAGATAACACTTCCATTGAATTTCCGTTCGGTGGTATTAATCCATTTGGCGCCTAAATATGTTATCTTATCCTTACAGCGAAAGTTATGTTCTGAATATTCGCTTAAAACAGAGATTCACAACATTTTTAGCCGGAGGGTCAATTTGTCAATTTTCAGCATGTTCGCGGGCTGCAGGGGTTGGAGTACCTACAGCTTGACATGGTTAACTTTGCAATCGGTGGCGTCGCCTGGGTAGATTTAAAAAAAGTTTTTTTTTATTATTTATTAGAAATATAAAAAAAATATTTACGTAAAACATCGTACATAATATATCATAGTATATACAATCGGCGTGTAAATATAATAAATGTGTTTACAACATGTATGGTGTACGCAATAAAGTTTATGAATTATTTAATTACATATAAAAATGTTTATTTACCTATCTCACTGAAACTTGGTGCTTGCAAAAACACGATATTGTTTGTTTGCACGATGGTCAAAGAAACGAAGATATTAAAATGTTAAAGGCAGTAAAAAGTCACCAAATTTTTTTTTAAAGATTTTTACTTAAAAATTAATTTTATGTATTAGTTTTATTTATGAAGAAATAACGAAATCTGTTGGTATAATATACACTATGGATCACTTCTATAGTTTTGTCTATGGGACATAACCTCAGACAGTCACTTGTTAAACCTGTGTCAACCTGAATGGTCAATAAATCTATTTTACATTTACAAGTGCTTTTAATATAATACCACAATACAACAAAATCATCAGCTATGGCTTTTTGTATTGATATTTTAAATGCATTTATGGAATTAGAGAAAACATCAATGTTGTGATGTTTACTAATTTCATCGTTCAATCTCGACGTTTTTTGTAAAAAGCTATGATATCCCATATTATTCAGGTGTATGTCTGCCTAGAAAAAATTTCTTACACATCTGGGACTAACGTATAGTGTGGACCTTAGTCACTAAGTTACTATCAACTAGATAAATGACAATTTTGTAAAACATAGTCAAATCAATTAATTCTCTTCTTTTGTGAAGGCCCTCAAATTCTAAATAGGTAAGTCTCTGCTGATAGCCTTTTAGTAGACGGTGAACTCCCGATCGATATGACAAGATACTTAAGAATTTCTTCTGAACGGATTCAATTCTATTTACGAGATATGTGTTGTGTAATGTGGAGACCAAACAATTGTTCTGTATTCCAGGATGCTACGAACCTTAAATAAAGAATTATATGGGTAATTGATTTTTTAAAAAGCTTAGTGGCTCGCGCCATACAACCAAATATCTTGTTCGCTTTACTTAGTTTTTTCAATAAGGTGAAAGTCAATTTACTGTCAAAGTGAAATCCGATTAATGGGTTTTTTTCTAATCTTGTATCCTGTATACTGTACGAGAAATCAAGGTTTCTAATGTTACGAGTGAAGGAAATTGCTTTGCACTTGCCTACGCTTAATTCCATCTCATTTTCCTGGCACCACAAAGGAACAGTGTCTAGATCCTTCTGTAATTTTTCACAGTCTTCTTATGATTCGATGGCTTTGTAAAGTTTCAAATCATTGACATAATGTGAAAATTTGCAATGAATTCGAAATGTTGTCATTAACGAAGATTAGAAATAGCAAGGGTCCAAGATGAGACCCTTATGGAACCCCTGATGTGACAGTTGGGGAAGCAGAGTTGGTCGGGTAGGTAACGTTTTGTATTTTATTAAATGATAACCATTAAATAAAACCAAAAACACAAAAAAAAACTCCGTCGCCAAATTTTTTCCATCTCCAAGGTCAGAACAATAAATCCCTTCTATTTATAAAAATCTGTACTTTTAAAGAAGATATGAAAAATTGTAATTTTGGGCTGCTGATTCAAAATATTTAAAACCGACAACTTCAAGTTTGTCGCCATACCATTTCGTATTTTGTACAGCAGAACGGAAACCATTAATATTTTGATCCGGAAATCAGAACGATTGCCATTAATAAGAAATATCATAACTCAATTCCGTTACTTCGTTACCCCTGTAAAATGGTACTCATTCAAAATATCAATTACAGTCCACAAAAAAAATCTTTTCCATTTATTTTTATTTACATTAATATAAATAAGATAAGGCTCGCGGGCCACATAAAATGGGCACGAGGGTCGCGGGCCACGGGTTGCGCAACAATGGCTTAAAATGAGAAAATCGTCGGAAAGCTAAAACAGAATGATGACTAGAATTGAGAGTAAGACAAAGTTTTATTATTGAAAGTTTATACTTTAACAAACACGAATCGTGATACGTAAACACGAGCATTTAAATTTTGTAGATATTTAAGACTTACCTATTGTATAATAAATTATTGAAGTGGCGATTGATGAAACAGAAATAAATTAAATTAAAAAAAAATTGTAGTTAACTTTTTGTTTAAAACTCTAAAGTTATAAATGTGTTTTTATTAAACTCCTAGCTGAAGAACGCGGTGTTGCCCGGGGTTATGAATGCTTTGGAGTAAAGATTTGAGGTTACTACCCTATCCTTTGCCTAACTCCTACCCCTCCTCCTACCCCCCTCCTACTTCTTCCCCTTCCCATACCCTTTACCCTACTACGGCGTTGTTCGAGGTTATGAGTGATTTGGAGTAAAGCTTTGAGGCCTCTACCCTACCCCTAACTTAACCCCTACCCCTACTCCTACTCCTACCCCTCCCCCTACCCTAACTACAGCGTTGCATGATGATGTATTACCCCTACCCCTACCTCTAGCCTTAACCCTATCCCTATCAGACCCCTACCCAGTAGTTTTCCTCTTATTTTGAACGTCAAATGTGCGAAATTTCATCAAGAAGTTCCAAAATTCTACTTTGAGGGGTGGAAAATAGGGAAAGGGTGGTTTTAAGAAATCTCATGTAAACAGTGACTTTCCTCTGGTTCGAAGGTCAAGTGCGAAACATTTCATCAAGCTCCGAGTATAAAACTGCAGATTATATAATAATCTGAGTATTTAAGTATAAAACTGTAGATTTTTCCACAAAACAAACACACACCGGGACAATCTTCTTTATATAATAGATAGAAGGAGAAGATAGAAGAACTAACTAACTAACTAACCATCACGCCGTTTCCCCGCAGGGTTAGGCATCGAGGTCGGACCGCCAAAAAACTCAATCTTGGCATACACTTCTTGCTTCATTCACATTCATACATCGTCTCATACATTCTCTTCTATTATTCCGACTTCTGACATGGCCCGACTCAAGTATTTGATTCACTTGATCGTGCCATGTTTTCCTCGGACGTCCCCGGCTTCTTCTTCCATTCACATTCGCGTCATATATTCTCCTTACACTCCTCTCTTCGTTCATTCGCTCTACATGCCCAAACCATCTAAGCGTCCCTTTCTTGACCTTGCTCACTACGCCTACATCAGCCTTGCATTCTTTACGAATCTTAACATTTTTCATACGATCATACATGGTTTTACCACACATTTGTCTCAGAGGTCTCATTTCTACAGCATTCAGTCTACTTTCATCCGTCCTTTGCTAGTTCCATGCCTCACTGCCATACATCAGGGTTGGTATCAGCACTCCATTGTGGACTGTTTGCTTCGCTTCTTTGGACAACTTTTTGTTTGCGCCAACTGCGTTCGTCCTCCGTTAATGGAGTTTCCTTCATTCACCCTTCTTTCAATATCCCTATCAGTCTTTCCATCTCTCGTAAACATACTTCCCAAATACACAAACTCATCGACCTGCTCCAAGTATTCATCGTTCACAATGATATTGCACACTGTTTTCGTACGCTCTCTTTCAAACACCATGACTTTAGACTTACTTACATTCATCATTAGCTCATTCTTCATACATACTTCGTTCATCCTAGATACAAGCGACTGTAGATCTTCCATACTATTAGCAATCATCGGCATACAACAGGCAATATACTTGCAGACCACTAGATAGAAGAGACATCTATATTTATATTCCAATGGTTTTCTACTATTTTTTTCTCCTGCAATTTTTGGAAATTTTTCTAGAATTAAAGTTACATGACTTTTTGATTACCTTTTTTTTGTTATCGCCCGTAATTCATGTATATATGCTTTATGTACGTTTTCATATAGTTTAGATGAGATTATTTTTAATTAATTGGGGATAGAAAATTACTTAGTTTCCACTGGAGAGATAAACCTATAGAAGTATTTTATGAGCGTGTTCGTGTGCCCAATAGCACATTTCTCCTTACTTCTCTTGAATTTATCAAAGATTTTCAAATATCGTAAGTTTTTTTTAGAAGATAAAAAATTTCATCGGTCTAGAAGTTTCATGAGAAGTCGACTAGGAGACGAAGGGTTTTATATGAACTTGTGAAATCAGTTTTTTAAAACGGAATAGAACACATTTTTATGGGTTAACCGTTCAGTTTTAGATTTTATTTGGTTGAATAGAACCGTCGCTCAGTGCTGCGGTCCATACAAAGCTAGGAACAAAATTTACAAATAGTCTCCAAAATAACTAACATCCCTACAGGTCAGATGACCACTGTGTGGCGCTCATTAGCAAAAAAAACTACTTTCAGAAATAATCACAGATAACGATGAACAAGGTCATTACACATGATGCATTCTATAAATGGAAAAGTTCAACCTTAAACAAGAAACCCATCAGTAGTAAATATCTATTTTTTTATGTTTGCTTCCGATATGGAGGTTACTAGCCAAGGTATGTACATACTTTTTGTATGATAATTTTGGCAATCAATAAATCTGTAGCCGTTGTTCACAAGCGAGCATAAAAAATAAAAAAAAACAGAAAAAAAGTTTTTTTTTTTGCTAATGAGCGCCATGCATTAGTCATGCAATCTGTAGGAATGTTAAATATTTGCGTTACCATTTTTATTTATCCCCAGCCTTTTATGGGACCGCAGCACCATGCGTCACTGAAATATGAAATGTTCCATAATTTTTAAATCTAATTTTCCTTTTTAAGTCCTTTAGATTTTTTGTCGAAAATGAATTATTTAAATTATTATCACCTGGAAATGGCCTCCGTCACGTAACGATGGAAATTTGTGTTGGGGCTGTAAAAATGTGGATTCTATTTTATTTTAATAAACTTAATACTTGAGTTCGTGTTGAATGAAAATTGATTTGAAAGAAAACTGGTGTCGTTAAGTTGCATTAACAAGATATTTCGACTCCCAAGCTTCAGACAGGCCAGTGAAGTTGATTATCCGTTCAAGAAAGAAAATCCATTTTTAAAAATATTTTATCAATTTCATCCTAAGTATGAAAAATTAGTGGTTACATCGGGCACACACTCGCACCCACAAAACGCTTCTGCGGTGTATCTCTCGATGTACGAGTGTGTGTAAGGTTTGATGACCCTTTGCTAAAATGTGTTTACAGCTGTTGTAATACTGTTATTTTTTTTGTATTTTATTAATTTCCACATAATTTTGACATACTAAGGTGGGGTATAAATATAAAAAAAATATAAATATAAGAATTTTTCATAATCCTCCTCACTAGGAGATCTTGTGCTGAGGGGAACTAGGTTTTCAATAAGGTGGTTTCAGCGACTTCTATATTTCAACTTCTATGACGTTGTTTTAAGAATAATAGTCAGTTCTTCTTCTGTTAATTACTTAAGTTAAGTTTTGCTGGATTAAATACTTTGTTTAATACTAAGTGGGAGTTTGTTGTATAATTTTACAGCTAAAAATTCAGAGCTTCTTCGTCCAAAAGTAGTATTACACTTCGGTACACTTAGCTTGTCCAATTGCTTTGCTCTGGTATTATGATTATGAGGAGTGATAGCCATTTTGTACTTTTTGAGATGATGAACCAGAATATTTTTGGCAAAGATTTTTTGTGCACTTGGAACGTCGAAATGTTTAAAAATTTCTATTATTGACGTCCTTATGGGGATCTTTAAAATGGTCGGCCTAATCTATCTATATTCTTTCTATATATATATATAAATAAACCAGAGTGTCTGTGGGTAGGTTTTTTTAAATATTATTATATATATATATATATTATAAATCTACAGTTTTATGCCGAGCTTGTTATATAGATATAGGTACATGAGGTAGAACAAAATTTTAAGTCGTAATATAAATTTCAATTAGCAACACAAGATCAGTAGGCTTTATCAATATAAGTCATCTGTATCTAATAACTAATTTCTCAGATTATACTTGAATTTACTTGAATTTTTATTAGCGGTATTTTTAATATTTTGGATAAAATATAGTGTCAGGTTCTTTTAACGTATTTATTGATACATTTAGGAACCACCAATCCTTCATTATGAGTGAATCTTGTATTATGTTTATCGTTAACTCTTTCCTTCTGCACAATATGTTGACTTATATTATAATATTCTCTTAGCGGGCAATATATTAAGTGACGTATGTATATTAATTTAATTTTACGTCTGAGTGTATTTGTACATTCACGAAATAACTTATTAATCACCACTTTAAAATTCTTTCAGTAAGAGCAATTCTGTGATACAAAATTATATTTCAGCACATTAATAACCCTATGTATAATACAAATAGATTAGAGCACACTTACAGCACTCGTATCAATTTTAATGAAAGATTAATGCTTCCTAAGCATATTACATGGTTCCTAGCTGTTTAAGTATATTAACTGCTGAAATTAAAAGTTTTATTAAAATAAAATAAAATTAACATAAATTAACATTGGCTAGGTGAAAGAAAATATTTGTAATAGATAATTAGGAAATATTATGTACGATTTACTGTTGTTATTTATTTATATTTTTTTAATAGATATAAGTAAATATATTTTTGTGTAAGATTATTGTGAAATATTTATCTTTTGAAGATTTTAGTTTGTTACATATGTTTTTTTTAAATTTTTTTTTTATAGATCTTAACAGTAAATTTAATACATTATAAGGTTTTGAATGACAAGCGCCCGTTAGTCAAACTACTAAAAAGTAATTTATCGCGACTTTTTGTTTTTATATTTTATAAAATATAATAAACAAAAAAAAAAAGAAAACAATTCTACCAACAGATTCTGCTAAGATGCTACAGTAGTCTCCAGATTGGACTACTGCAATAGTTTGTATGCTATTCTACCGAATGTACCTTTGAACAGACATTATTGCATATTTGCAGTGCCACCAAAAACTGTTAAATCACTCCTCTTCTACGTGATTGCCTACACTGGCTTCGAGTCACAAAAAGAGTTCAGTTTAAATTTTTATGGTATACAAGGCACTAAACGGGCTGGCAGCATCATACTTGACTGATACAATGGGGTACAATCTTAATTAGAGACAACTCACGCTCAGTCCTATGCGTCGAACAGACTGGTGAACCCTCTTGTACGAACGCTGCTACATTTGGGGACAGCTTTCAATGTACTGGGCCCACATTCTTGTAATGACCTTCCATTTGGTTTGAGGTCAGAAATCAATTTCGAAACCTTTAAGGTCTAAAAACGTATTTATTTATTAGGAGCTACAAACTTTAACAATATGTAGAGCCCCCTTGAGGTGATTTTACTAACTAACTAACCATTTATTACCAATTGTAATGGAATTTAATAATATTCGGATGTAATTCAAATTAGTTTTAGAAAGAAGACACCAATATTATATTGGTAGGTTTCAAAATTAACTAACGATGCTTACGAGTTACGATTACTTACAAAATAAAAGCTTATTAAACTTACAATGCTTACGAGTTAGATTACTTACAAAATAAAAGCTTATTTTAGAATTTACTATCAAGGGACAGGTTTTTAACTAACTACTCATTTTTTACAAAATAAATAAGGTTACCAGAAAAAAACCCTCCATAATATATATAAATTGTTAATTTCGAATGTAAATGATTTTTCTGCCAGGATTCGCCAAGTTTAAAAACCTTTTTTTTCTTATCTTTCACTTGAAAAATATGGAACAAAGAACATGACTGCTACCCTATTTTCTTAGAATTAGTAGTTCGAAGCTGCGTTCACCTTTGAATTCTATACAGAGAAGAGTTGCAAATTTAATATAACGCTATGACTACTTCATTACTTTCTGCTCCACGATAAAAATGCAGATTTTTTTCCAAAAGGTTTGTAGGGGTAGTTCAGTTTGCAATTTGGCATCAACCATTCCGTAAATTTCAGATTTAAATTAATAATTATCTATATAGGCGTGTACACAACATTTTTTTTTAATGTGAATGTAGTATGATAGTTTCAACTGTCCAAAGCTAGTGGGACTATTGCGTCCCCAATTTGGGAGCGTTGTGAGGCTGGAAGAAGTGGAGAGGGGAAGAAGAATGTGAAGAATATGGTTAGGTTAGGTTACTATGGGAAAATTTTGAGAAAGAGGAAGGTTGAAATGTAAAAATATATATTTTTTAATATTAATGACATATTTTTTCTTTATCAGGTCTACTCCATGACGGATTACGACGTTTCGTCCATCGAACACGAAGCACTTCTTCTTATTGTCACATCAACATTCGGCAATGGAGACCCACCAGAAAACGGAGAGGTGAGAATTTTTATTAATTCCTACATAATAATTTTATTGTCTTTTTCAATGAAAAGTTAATCACGCATTTTCCGATCTATCCGTCACGATGAAAACAATGGAACCTTAAAAAACATAATAAAAGCTTTACGGGACTCAAATAATCACTTGTGATAAAATTGTCACGGACGGATGATCATAAAGATTGATCTGATGCTTTCGTGATGGAATAATGTTATCAACGAAGATCTATATATTTTAAGGCTGTGCGTATTAAAAAAGCCCCATATAACTAACGAAAGGATTCGGAATAAAAAAAATAATCAAATCTAAGAAATGCTGTAAATGTTTTTGATCGAAAGACACATGTTATAACTGATGTATTATATATCACGATATATTTATTGCCCATAAACATATATCAAAGATATTTATAATGTAGTTATATTTTTTATATATCTTTGTTTTCACGCAATATTCCCGCGTTTTATTTTTCTCCATGTTTATTTTTACTGGGATTCCCCCGGCACCGTCATGTCGCTTTGTTGTATGTTTGGAACTCATTTTAAAAAATATGTTAAATCTCTGACCATTGATGACAGCTGCTGGCTGTTGGCCACTATAAAAAAAAAAAAATTTGTTTCACTTTGTGAGCAATTGTTCACTGCTTATGCAGCAGCAGCAACTGTAGAGAGATGCTTTTCGTCCTTTAAGGTCAGCATCCAAAAGTACGGCACTCTGCACTAGTAACAATATTCTTTTAAATGATTACGAATCTAACCGCCGTTCTTACCGACCCTACTTGGCAAGTACTGAGCCGAAATTTTCAATCAAATTTACGATCAATTTAGATATCGATTTTTGTATATTAAGTTCCTCTCAACAAAGAACTAGTTTTAAAAAAAGTGTCAACAGGGTGAATAGATGGCTCCGAAAGGTCAAATGACATTATTAGTTTGCGATCTATTTTACGAGAGTCAAATTTTGAATGACAAAGATTTTTTTTCCCTTTTCGAATATCAAAACATGTATTTGTGTATTTTAAATAAAACTGAAGACTACCTAACTTATTTTTATTATAAGCTACGTTTTGTCTTGTTTTTCACGGACGAGAAATGCGAAATGTCAAATGTACGAAACCCAGTGCTTTGGCGGCATTAGCAAAAGTCAAGCTAACACTTTATTGTAAACATATTTTTAACGCAAAGTATAAAATATGTTTGAAAAGTATAAAATGTTGATTTTTGTGTTAGTTTTTACAACAAATTATTTGTATTCATAATAAACACAATATTAACTAATATATGTTAATTTTACATTGAAAGTTATTACTTTTATGTCACTTTATTGTCTTAAAAGTGGGCGGGCACTGTTTTATTGTGAATGAAAGTGGGCGGGCACTGTTTTGTTTTCTATAAAAGTCCGTAGGCACCTTCATAGACAATTTAGGAAGTTCAACGATAAAAAAAATGCTTGGAAACAGGCAAACAGATCGAATGCTCAACAAAACACTTGGCTGATCTGTGCCCTAGATTGATCATTCGAAAAATTGGGAAGAACGGATGTCAGATTTAATCGAAGAATAAAAATCGAATTTGCACCGATGATTTTGCAACAACATGATTTTTTTTTCATATATTGTGGACCTACAAAGTTTTATTTTATTTGTAAAATTATTTTGCTAAAACATGATAGAAAACAACAGCTCTCGGTGCAGCTAAGTGTTGCTAAAGTTATTTGCACGTAGGTATTTGCATTACTTGCTACTGCGAAGTGATTATACATCTTTATCTCGTTAAAAATTCGTTTTAAAATTAGACAGAGGCCACTGAAGTAGTCGAGGACCCCTGGAGGCGCCTTATCAATGCGAGGAGTCCCCGATCTAAATAGAATAAGCGAAAATAAGGAGAAGAAGAAGAGACAAAACATAGAAATAACCCGGACTTACTAATTCTACATAACTAGCAACGGTCAAAACATTCCCGGCCTATGAATATTTCAATGCAATAGTATGTCACTGTCGACCGCCCGGGATATTGTCGGAAGTACTTCGAGCCAGTCTGCCTCTGTTTCCAACACCCTATTTACACGGGGCAGTAAACCTCGTGCCAGATGGGAAATTGGCTCATAATTCTTGATCTTACTTAGTCATTAATGTTGTACAAAAACGATATATCTACAAGATTCTGGCTCTAATTCTGAAAAAAAAAAGTATTATACTATAAGAATATAATACGATACTCTTAAGAAAATTGTAAAGTAATCTTTGCAGATGATGTCAATATCAAAAGTGAAATGTTGGACATTCTAAAATAATTACGAATAAAATATGGGACATTTCTACCAATTTATCTGTGCAGGCGGCCGAAAGGGGAACCAAATATCGAACTTTTTTGGTTTTCTGTAAGACATTAAATGCAGTACCAACTCCCTCCGACAGCACATGAGAAATAGTCTGACATTTAAAAGTAGACAAAAATTGAGGGCGCTGCGATCGTTTAAACGGTGTTAAATTGCAACTCAAAGATTGCTCATAGGAAAATCAAAGTAAGTTTAAAAGAAACACAACGATTCAGGTGCATATATTTCACTTTAACCAAACTGTGTTAAAAAATTTGTGATGGTTCTACCTCATATTCTAAAATTATTTTATGTTTTAACTTGTTTTATTATTTAACGCTATCTAAGGAAGACAATTACATTTTTTGTATTTCTCGTATATAAATGTTAGATAAATAAAAAAATAGAAATAAATCAATTTCACAGATCAATTATATTAATTTAAAAAAAGGTTAAATATCAAACACATTTTAAAGACAAAGTCAGTAGCTTAGTGTTGCCATAGTGATGAAATTTATTAGTTACAAAATAATAAATATCTGCAATAAAATGCCAAGCCATAAGAACATCGATCTGTAGGTAGGTAGGTACTTGCATAAAAAAAATCAGACGTTGGTTGGTATAATTGGCAAATTAGTACTGAAAAAAATTAGAAGTACAAATTTCATAATTTTATTTTTAATCAATAAAACTTTTATCGTGACTCGTCAATTGCGTGTACCCAAGCGATTAATTTAATACGTTTGTTGTTATCATTTTGGTTAAATATGATAAACAGCGTACGGAACAGTTTAATTTCAGCTTAAACCACAAATCATCGCCACGAAATCCAAACCACAACACAACTACATGAATAAATTGATGCAGGCCAATAATCCCATAATAAGCCCAATCTGTTCTACAAATTTCAAACATTCGGCGTGTTCGATCCCACAGAACATGTTTGAACTACATTCTTGAAGGATGAAATTGAACGTAGAGATTGCAATCCTGATTATCCGGATTTCGAAAAATCCGGATAAATCAGTGGATTCAGAATTCGGAATTTTAAATATGATAGCCGGATTATCTGGATTTTAAATGAAAAAAAAGTCAATATCTCATTAAATGATCGCGTCCAACGGGCTAACAGGCATGGGATACTTAATATTTAGACGTTTCTAAGGCATTGATAAATATATTTGTAATATTTAGGTTGTTTATTCAATAATTAAATGATCACTTCTTGCGCAAATACTAGATTTAGTACACAGAAGTGTGCGTATTATTGAGCAAAAAAAAAAATTACATGAAAAAGAAAAATAAAAAAATATAAAAAAGAAAAATAATACGGATGAGGAATAGTACAAAATACTGTACATTATGTTTTATTTATTTATTGACTGGTACGGATTAGAAGTATTTGATTTATTTTTGTTTGAAATTATGAAATATAGGCCATTACAGAAATCCGTTTTTCATGTTATTGATTTTTACTTATATTTGCTATGTAAATATGATTACATAGAATAAAATAATAAAAAAAATAAAACTTCTCAAAAAAAATTTTTTCTAGTCTACATTTTAAATTATGTACGGCAAATTTTTATTCCGACGTAAATTATAGTCATCTTTGATTTAACTTTAAGCCCATTATAATGCTGATTTTAATACTTTTTTATTTATATTATAAACCATTATATTTTCATAGTAGTGGGGGAATTTAAAAAAAAAATCACCATTAACGACCAAATAATTGCAAAAGCTGTCTCTAAAATCGTGAAAAATCTATGTATTTTATGACCTATATTTCATAATTTAAAAAAAATTCTAATCTGTACTAGATATTTGATAAAACTTTCGTTGAAAAAGAAAATCATTTTACATGACAAATCCGTAAAGCAAACGCAAGAGACGACGCTGGATTTATAAAACTAACTCATAATTTTTTTTTCAAAATGTGTTGTTTATGGCCGATTTAACGTGTGTTAGCTAACGCAAAGATACATACTTAGGCCCCTGGTTAGAACTGTCTTAACTTTCTTAGATTTTAAATAATAATAAAAATTCATAAATTTATCTACGAAAATTTATATTTTTGAAGATTTTTTTTCTCAAATTTAGATGTAATCTGGAAATCCGGATTTTGAGTTACAAAAGATTCGATAATCCGGAATTTACAAATTAGCTTTGGATTTTCAATCCCTAATTGTACGCCGCAGAAACACATGTTTGAAGATCCTGTTCGATTTCATAGCACGCGCAGAGCATTCCGCGACAGGATTTTAAATATTTCCACTCGAATGACCAAAAAAATGTGTGTATAAAGTGGTACAGTGGAGATGCGATAGTGCAAAGGATTTAGATACAATTCCAGATATTCCCAGCACGCCCGAGAAAACCTACTCATAGTATTTCCCGTGTAGTAATATACGAAAAAAAACCGCAAACACGAGAACATGCGTGGAAACGAGGGGGAAAATGTTTTCTAATATCGTCTGTGTGTGAGCCTTTTGGACAGTATGAATGCTAAGGAATATTTTATTGTTTTGCATTAAGTACAAATAGCTTTTCTGGAGGAAAGCCTTTCGATTATTTTGTTCCTTTTATTACGGTACGTAATATGATATAGGCGCATATTAAATATTTTTTTCTGCCTCACAAACATTTAAGCAAATATTCGAATGTAGTAGAATATATGAATGATGGATATTCATGACCACGGGTCCGCTGCGGAAATCTCCGTGGTTTCGTGGAAGATGTGTTTTTAAAATCCGACGAAGGTAAGTAGATCGTACTAGAAACGTAAAAATTTAATAAATATTCTGTATGTAAGTGAGCCAGCTGTTTATTTTTTATATTTATAAATATGTATATTTATGTCGAATACCTAAGAATAAAAACCAATATACAATTGTAATATAAGTGAAATAGGTTTTCAAATGTTTAATAAATTGTTGTATCATAGATACATTAATAAGAAAATTATGTCTTTAAAGACATTTTTTTTCTCAATTCTTTATAATGATATGTTATTCTATATAAATTATTATGGTATATTTAAATTATGTGGTATACGTAAATGATTTATCTGTGCTATTTTTCACATCTCTTCATACGTAATTATTATACTACTACTTTTATTTTTCGCTATATATATTATCATGATTCGTCAATACAATTCCTTCTATATTTATATAATAATACTTGGTATGAACTAAAATCATTTTAACTGTCCTAAAACATGTCAATTTGAATGTCTAAAAACTTGTCAATTTGACTGTTCTAAAACTTGACTGTCCTAAAACCTGTCAATTTAACTGTCCCAAAACTTGTCAATTTGACTGTCCCATAACTTGTCAATTTAACTGTCCTAAAACTTGTCAATTTAACTATCCTAAAACTTGTCAATTTGAATATCCTAAAACTTCCCAATTTGACTGTCCTAAAACGGGATTTGTTCTTAGTTGTCCAGTCAAAGTTTATTTAACATTTTTGTCAAATAAATTGTATTCCAAAAAAATAAATATTATTATTATAAAGGAAATTCGAACACACGAGAATGGATGAGGAATGGAGTAACTCAGTGCTTGATTCCGAAATTGCAGACTTATATTAACTATGTCTATAAGTATAAGTTTTAGAAGTTTTACTATATCATAGTTACCAGTGGCATGCGTCGCTCTATAGTGAAAGGTAGGATGTGTGAAGTTTTTCATGTTCGGGTATGAATTGTGCATTGAATACTTGACGATAGCCATTTTATTATTGTTTTTTGCAAATTTTTGGAGCCAACGGTATAAAATGATCTCCTTAGCAAATTCATGAAAAAATATATTTTAACAATCTTCCATTTTCTTTCCATTACTCGTTTTTCGTAGGGTAGGCACAGCTTAACCTCCTCTATGGCCTGCATGTCGATGATAGTTACCTTTATACCTACATAATTTATTAAGTATATCTATTTATCAGATTTCAATAAAGGTAAATTTTTGTCCCCGCTCTAGAACCAAATTTAGTAGTATGGATTATATCTGAATTGCGGGTCCTCATTTTATAAGCTTTCTGCGGATACGATTGGTCATTTTGATATGTCTTTTACGATTGGGCTTCCCCATAAATGCATTAAGAGCCCTGTGGGACCCTTTCCTTAATGCTAATAAAATGTTAATCGTTTTATATGAAAATATAGATACAGAAATATTTTTACTTATTCTAAAAAAAAAACATAGTAATAAAAGAGGATGGAAATGACTTCGCATGTTTATGATACTTAAGATGACCTAGATGATAATAAAAAAATTTGAAGAATGAATTTTCTGACATTTAACTAACTAACTAACTAACCATCACGCCGTTTCTCCGCAGGGGTAGGCAGAGAGGACGGCCCGACAAATAACTCGATTTTGGCATACACTTCTTGCTTCATTCACATTCATACTCGTACATCGTCTCATACATTCTCTTCTATTAAACCGACTCAAGTATTTGATTCACTTGATCGTGCCATGTCTTCCTCGGGCGTCCCCGGCTTCTTCTTCCATCCATATTCGCGTCATACATTCTTCTTACATTCCTTTCTTCGTTCATTCGCTCCACCTGCCCAAACCATCTAAGCGTCCCTTTCTTAATCTTACTCATTACGCTTACATCAGCCTTGCATTCTTTACGAATTTCAATATTTTTTACACGATCATACATGGTTTTACCACACATTCGTCTCAGAGATCTCATTTCTACGGCATTCAGTTTACTTTCATCCTTCCTCTGCCAATTCCATGCCTCACTGCCATACATCATCAGAGAACACCGTCCTTGCCGGCGCTATCAACTGATATGACATGCCTCTAATTATTTCAATATCTCTGTAAATATGCTAAATGTATACTTTATGTGTTTCCCAGTAACACATTTATGTATTGGATAAAGTGTTTAAAATATACAAGTATTTATAGAACGTAACAGAAAAAAACATTTTGTCGAAAAATCGGGGAAAAAATCATCAATATATACGTATGTCTGCATGCATTGATAACTTGCTGAGCGGTATCGTAGTGAGCGATAATAGGAGTACGAGGTATCGCTCACCTTACCACGATGCGCGGCCGTCATTAGTAGCCGACGGTCTGCCAACTGCAATTGACGTATCATGCCGATGTTTTTTCCTCGATTTCAGCACTTGTACATGAATATGTACTATTAATACGATGATTTTCATAAGTGAATATAAACTATTAACGGGTACGAGGTATCGCTCACCTTATCACGATGCGCGGCCGTCATTAGTAGCCGACGGTCTGCCAACTGCAATTGACGTATCATGCCGATGTTTTTTCCTCGATTTCAACACTTGTACCTGAATATGTACTATTAATACGATGATTTTCATAAGTGAATTTAAACAAATAAAATTTGCAATATTCTAACCTTGTACACGAGTGTGCAGCATCAGAAGTCGAGCGATTTTCTTTCGATTTCGGAAGAGTTCTAAGAAAACATTTCTGCTTTATAATAAAGATATAATCAGAGACATTTCGGGATCGTTGGACGCGGGAGAGTGTTATATTTTATTTTCAAGTCTTTGCATTATGTGGAAGTGAAGTGTGGTAGCCTACATGATCCTATCTAGGTTAGAGACTCCCTGACAGAAGAGTATTTTTACCGAGAGTTTGTCACTCTACAGCGAACCGTACGTTTGTGACATGTGACCAAACTGTATGCCGTGCAACTTATTTATTGCCCATTAAGAAAAATTCCACCACACGAGGGGCCGAAGATGTTTATGATCAACCTGTCTCAAGCCTGCCCAATTTGGGAAATGCTCTAATAATGAAGAAAGTAGAGGGAAGGACAGGGGAAGCGAATGATTTGATAGTTCCTAGCTATTAAGTTCTGGTCACTAAACATAGCCAAACCCATTTCAAGCAACTCTTATATACCGATTTGTAATTTATAAGCTTCAAATGTTTAACATAGATGGCACTGTCGGCAAGACAGTACAGGAGTGATACCTGAGAACCTCTCAGGGTCAGACAGACAAATTAATACCATTGTAATCAGCTTAGCTTCCAGTCTCCCCAAATCCATTATACTGAGATTCTGTATCATGTTATCTCTCTATATAAAAATGAATGTTTGTCTGTGTGTTCTCGATTTTATCGAAAATAACTGGACCAGTATCGCCGAAAATAGCATAATTTGTTCTTATCAGTGTCGGAAGGTTTAGAGAGTAGTTTGAATAAAAATCTATATATAAAACTGTTCCTATAACTTTTTAAAATTAGTACGAAAAACATTGAACCTGCCTTGTTGTATTGAGGTTAGCCCTTAGGTATACCACTCCGGTTAGCCAGAGATTAAATATTCAAAAGAAAAAGGCTTGTTTGGGTAGAATATTTTCAAAATAGATAACACAAGTACCTACTTAAGAACTTTATTATTTTGATATGTTTATAAAAAAATAAATGTTTGGAATGAAATCAAAATTTTAAATGAATTTTTCCATGCTTCTTTGTTTAGATATAGTAATAGTCGTCACGAGACATTACTTTCGCTGTCAAATCAATTATGGCACCCAAACAACAAGCAAGAATTCACAACTACGTAACTTTATTGAAAAAAAAACCGCGAGAATTTTAAGTATTGTAATCGAAGTTATCTTATCAAGAGTTAAATACACAAAATGATTGATGATCTTTCAGCTCAGCTATAGTTCCTTCTGGAATGAAATACAATTTAATTTATTTATGAAAGTATCGTAGCTTCAAGGCGATGCGTCTTTTTATTTAAAGCAAACAGTCGGAAAAATAATACGTTGTCGTGTAAAACATTTTCCACGTTAATTACATTGTCTTTACATTATTTCTTTTTGTACTTAACTAACAGCTGAACATTAAAAAAAACTTTTCTTTCAGGGATTTGCCAATGACTTGGGAGATATGATGCGGTTCGAAGAAAACCCAGGAGGCGACGAAGGAAATAGGTGAGTAACGTTATTTTCCTAGTTTCTAACATTTTTTCTCATCAAAGTTATCATTGAATGGAAAAAGTTCGAACGTTTTATCACTTCGTTAATTAATCCTTTCAGTAGCTACTTTCACGACTCTTTCGTAATATAGGTAGATACCTAAATTAATACCTAAGTGAAAAATATATCGGCGATCGTATTACTTAATTTTTTTATTATTATTTTGAGTACCTACCCATATATAAACCATTTATGTAAATTTTTATGAGTTTATCATTTGAAAACTAAAATAGATTTCTTGGTAAAGCATCACTTATAGAGCATTTTAACTGTAATTTACGTTATTAAATATTATTATAAAAAAATTAAATTCAGATACACTTCATACGATTTTTTTTTAAATCCGAAATATTTTGATGATTAAAGAAAATACACTTTTTTAAACACTATTCCACTTTTTATTTTTGTCATAAAAAGTGGAATAGTGTTTAAAAGAGGGTATTTTTATTTAATCATTATAATGGAATTCCACCATGTATTGACAATTTCAAGAATAGAAATCTAGATTTTTTTTTGCTTTAATACAAGGCATAAGAAAGATTACTGACGGCCTCCATGGTTGAGGGGTAAGGCTCTCGACTACGAATCCGAAGGTCGCGGGTTTAAATCCCGGCGTGCGCAAGTAAATTTTATTTAATTAATTTGTGTTGTTTCAAAATTAATTCATTTAAAAATAATATATTGTATATTTGCGCGTTCCAGAGTGAAAGATACTCTCAGTATCGCCTTCATGAAAGACCACCATTTAGAATTGAAACGTTGCTTAAAATGGCTTTTAGCCGTGTTTGGTGACCAGATCTGAATAGCCAGGTATTTTCCCACCTAGCTCTCCCCCTCCCCAATACCTTCAGCCTCACAACATTCCCCAATTGGAAATGCCATAGTATCACTGCCTCCAAACGGTTGGGAGCAGTTGGGACTCTTGTGCGGTATTCATATAAATTTTTTTAAAAATGCGTGCTTTTTAATTTATTTTTTTTTTAAATGAGAAAACACAGATACAGACAATAATTAACAAAACAAAACAAAAACATTAACTGGTGAACTCGCTTGCATCCTATCGATTTCTCACATACTCGTATTAATATGAGCAGCAGATAAATTAGCCTTTACATTATTTTCCATTGATAAAAAGAAATAATAATTAACTCATTATTAATAAAATTAATAAATTATCTTATCACTAGAAAAATTAACAATTATTACCAATAATAAAAAGATTTTTACACATAATAATAAATTTAAAAAATAAATATATATTTTTATATATATAATTTATATATATAATCAAATGAAACGTTCAAACATTGTTTTAACCACATTTATTTTACACGGTTTCGGATAGCTCTCTTGAATTTATTTTCATATTAATATTAACAATAAAAATAGCTTATTTGGTCAGAGATCGCATGGAGGTGTCTTCAGTATCTCAACTGGTTTTTAAAATCTCTCCATTTGTCCGACAAGGCTCTCAGTTTAAAAAAAACGCTAAAACTTTGGTCACTCTTGTCCAATTTAACCACCATTATTCCGAGGGGAATCTACATATTTCCAAGGGGATTTGCATACAGAATATGCCCCAACTCTTGTCGACTACTTTAAAGTACCACGGAAGCTAGCCGACGTATTAAAATGTAAAATACTCGAGACAAGCGGAGATGCACTACTACTCCGATGGCGGTCATTTTTCTTCTGACGATATTTTTTTCATTTTTCTTTCTCTACTGAGAGACTTCGGTAATGAATATGGAATTTGAATTTGGAATGCAGAAATAATTTGAAACTGGTGAAATTTAAAAAGTGCTAAGAACTGAAATGTTTGGTGAAGAATTTTTACATTTAAATGGAGAATATATAATTTTGACAATAAACTCCAGTGAAAAATATAATGACTTTAAAAATATATATTCATATAGATCAGCAAATGACGATTATGACTATATAATTATTATAAGTGAAATTAATAATCGTTTTTTAAAAGAAAATAAAAAATCAGCTCATCAAAACACCATGTTAAGTTGGTACCATTGCATTTGGAACATCTGACGTCACGTGAGCATTCTGTTTTTGGATTTGTATGAAAAATTTTATTTTTCTATTTTGTTTTGTTTTTTAAATATGTATTTTTTTTTAAATTTTGGCTTAACTTTAATTTAATTTGGATGACTTTAAGCTCTATAATTGTTGTTCAATCAAAACAACTATTATTCATGAATGAAATTAGATTATTCATGATCAAACCAATTATCAATACGGATATTATGACAATGTTAATGGTCAATACTATTATTATTCTTTGAGTTAAAGTTTCTAAAAAAGTAAATAATTTTATTTCTTATGTTTAGTTATGGTTTACCATGAATAGAATATACAATAATGTACGGTAAAGCTCATCCTTATTTTGACATTTGACATTTGACATTTTAACCTCAAATCTGATCAAAACCGACCGGTCATAGATTTGGAGCATTTTAGCGGCCTTCGAAAAATTGAAATTTTGAAAATTATTTTAATCATGATAACTCACTTTAGAAAACAAAACGAAATGTTTAAGTTTGAATGAAATTATTGAAAAAAAAAATTGGATTGGAGTTCCTTATTATGATAACGTAACCAAATGTTTTTATTACTATGGCAATACTGAGTAACGCCGAATATGGAACAAATTATACTATAGTAGCCTTCCGAACTTAACAATTTAATGTTTTACAAAACATCATCAATAATTTTCAATCCATTTTTGCTATTTGCTTGCGATTTTTTTGCAGAAACTTTAATGACCTCTAGTGACAATATGCGTCTTTTAAAAATACCGAGAAAAGACCATTGCATTTTTTATACCACATAAAAAAAACATTGAAAAATAACAAGTACGAAAATTTAGTTTTCTTAGAATTTTACATAAAAACATTTCTGACAATACCACAATTTTCTGAACACCGTGTATACCTAACAAGAAATATATGAACTTGGATCGTATAACTAAAATTTCATCATTTTACCATTGAATCATCGTAGTGATGACTAAATAAAATCACTTAAACTATCGCACCGCCCTCTTTTTACATTTTTTAAACATATAAATGGAGAGAATATACATATATACTCGTATAGATATACAAAACAAATAATGAACTTACCGAATCCACAGAAATAGTTACCCCTCAATACCCCAATTTCCAGATAGCCGTAATTATTGCAAATTAGATTCGTTAACTTCTGATATACCCAAACGTTCAAATTTACCGTTCTTAGGAATAAATTTAAAAGTTTCCGAGTAACTTACTTAATTTAAAAATAACAATTCTTGTAGAAAATTTACGTGAAAAATGGGCATAAATTATCCCTTTAAAAGAAAGCCTCTAAAACTTCGACAGCTAGGCACAATTAAAAGGTCTTCAAGAACTAATCCAATCTAACATATTATTCAGTCCAGGAACAGAAGGGATTTATTTCCAAAATAGTTTGGTAACTTTAAAATTCCTGTAAAGTTTGAATTCTAATTTTAACAACGAAACAGAAATTCCGGTTATGCATGTCTGACTAAAACCACGCAAATTGTGAGCTCCAGCTTCATGAAAATTGTTGCTTTTTATGTGCAAACTGCACAAGAGTGAACTGCCTCCAATCGTCTGGAACCAGTGGAACTAGGGCCTTCCCAATTGGGGTATGTAATGTGGCCGAGGGTAGTGGGGAGGGAAAGGAGATCGGAACGAAGAAGAAGGGAAAGTACCTGGCTATTCAGAACTGCTAATTAAACATAGCTAAAGATTTTTCAAGCAATGTTTCGATTCTGATTTGTGGTCTTGGTGGAAAGAATTTGGCGGTCTGACAATGATTTTTGCTTGAAATTTTTAGGTCAAATCAATTTTTTTAACCAAATATTTTCCGCCGTGAGCTATGGAGCTTTAACTTGTTTCCTGGAAGAAATAAGAAATATTTCTGACAAAATGTAGATGTTGAACTCTATCAAGAAATATTTTAAAGATATTATAAACAAAAAAACTGTTACCTGTTGAGTTAACAGTTTTTTTTTGTTTTTTCCCAAAAAAAATTAATATGCACATACCATGTATTTCTTTTTAATTGCATTATATTTGTTACGATACAATATACTTACATTGATTACAAATGTCACTTTTTTTTTCCACAATCAAACTGCAATGTACTTAGGACTGCACATAATATTATATTATTAATTAATGCTCATAGATCTACTATAAATATTACTTAACTAATAATAAATTACTGCATTAATATACACTCCTTTTACATACGCAAGCAAATACATTCTTTTAATGGAAGAGTAGTATTTAAATATGTAATACAAAGTGTAAACTATATTGATACAATGTAAAAGAATGTGAAAGATTATTTTTTCCTATTTCTCATTGGGTCCAATTTTTTAAAAAGATTTGGAAATGATGCAGGGTACTGACCGCTAGTTCAGAAAGTCAAAATCAAACCCCCCACCCAGCGTAAAACACGGTACAAATTTAACAATAGATCGCATTGTTTAGCAAAGCTAAATAAAATGTCAAGCCGGGGAATTTGACACTGGGTCCCGGATGTCCGGTTTTCATTTTTTAAATTTATGAAATTTTTACATGCATGTCATATTTATGTAATCATTTCCGGACCGGTTTGAATTAACAAACGTTATATAAATGAACCAACAGCGGGGAATGGAATATAAATAACAGTTGTTTTTTTTTTCTAACGCTATAAAAAAATATCATGTAAAGTTTTATTAATGTTGTTATTGAAATTCGAATAGAAAAAGCGTTTTTTGTATATTTTTTAAGTGAATTTAAAAGTCACGTTACAAACATAGTAATGGCCTGGCAGTTTTTACAAAGTTTTTTTCAGAATTTCGAACCAATTTATTGAACCACTGAAACGGGAAAAGACACGGCACGCCACTGCTGAATCCCCTATAGTCCTTGGTTTTAGTCCCCAGCTTCAGCCCTTAGGGCGTTGTTTCATCAGTAAGTAATAAAAATAAAATAAACCAAAGAACTACGATCGCTCAGAGGAATAACCTGCAGTCAAATTTATCATCCAGCTAGTTACAAGGCTCCCCAAAAAGTATGTAAAATTTAAAACGTATCATAACAATTCATATATTTTTACATGAGTTTTAAATGAAAATACTTACATAAATTCGAATCACATACCAGTTACAGTTCAATTTCCACATTCCATGAAATAAATTAATACGTATTTAAATTTCTATGATGCGTCATCAATATTTTAACATTATCAGAATAATTTTCTGAATACTGCAGGTAGAACCGTACTTTTTAAAAATAAAAATAATTAGTTTAATCATTGTAGAAAACAATATTAACATAACCTAAATGAAACATGAAAAAGGAAAAAAACGACAGAAAATAAAAAGATTTCAGTCGCATCTGGGACTCGAACCCAGAAAATCTGCCAATCCAGGGCAACCGCTTAACCAACTTAGCTAATGAGACCAGTTCAATTTATGTCATCTTCATCGATATCATATCTCAAATTCAAGATTTGTCAATATCTTTCTCCATTTTTAATCCCATGTTATTGGCAGCTATCTTTATAATGCTTACAAAGTTCTTAACGAACACAATTGCAAACTAGACAGTGTCTCGGATTAATGTCCGATTTTTTATTTATGTGAGACATCTATTGACTTTTTATAAAAGTCTAATGAATACATTAATTTTTTTATTATTATTATATATATTTTTTATATATTTATTTCTTGCTAAGGCAATCCCGATGAGTTTCAAAACTCATTTTAGGACGGGAGGAATTTACAATACATAAGTAGAAGATAGTACATACAATTTTACATTGACAGCAAAATATCAAAAATACAAGTTTCACATACAAACAGAAATAATTTTATAAAGCCAAGTTAAATAGAACAACACACAAGAGAAAACATATAAGGGAACAACAAGATATACAAATATGGATTTACTGATTTTCATTTTTAAATATGCTTAAAAAGTATTCCTTTAAACCATCATTTTGAGATTTTTTATTTTTCTGGATGGTTTCGTACATATCTGGAAGCGAATTATAAAGTGTGTAGGCAATGTAGTTTAAAGATTTTATTCCATATTTTGTGGCGTGTGTTTATTATTACTTATTTTTTAAATCATATTTGATACAGATTATTATTTCTTGGGCATTGTAACAATTAATTTTTATTAGAATTTATACACTTCGTGTCTACATTTACCCTCATAAAAGTCTATGCTTGTGTGTATGGTGGGTGTTATTTATATTATCATTTAGAAGTTTTTTAAGTACAATAAAAATATTTTTTTTTTAATATGATCAAAATATGTACCCTGGAAATGAGTTATAATTTTACCAATGTATATACATATTATTCTGAAACTAATAAAACAAAGTGAATATCTTAGTTACTTTGTTAACTTTGACTTTATCGGAAATATAATCCAAAACGAATTTATTTTAATTAATAAAATAGACTCTTGTCATTAAAGTTCATCCGAAGAATGGTTAGCATAAATTGGCCCCAAGTTTTGAAGCTTAATCAAATTTCAGATAAATATTCATTAAAAAATATTATTTTAATATTTTGTTGAATAGCTGAACCTTCCAAAGGTTTTTTTTATAGATCATATACTTGACATTGTATCCTGTAGGTTTTCACTTGTCAAAACGGATCTCGGGAGGCGGAAATGTACCCCACTGAAGGAAATCCAAGTGAAAGCCCTTTAGCTACCTACCTAAAGCCCTTGCGTAAACACCTGAAAAATCATTTCACGACGAAACGAAAGGCTCAATGCGTTTCCTATAATATAAGAAAATATAAACGACTTGATACGATTTTTTTTGTAGTATTTTATGGCCACATTGAGGTTTTATATGTGAAATATTAAAATGACTATGTTTAATAATAATAATGTTTTATTATCTTCTTTTTTGTGACAAAATAACAAATAATGATATCCTCACTCGGATTTTCCGTGCTGAGGATTTCATTTACA
>JAHDVE020004732.1:0-28044 GCA_022606495.2 Halesus radiatus | reverse complement strand
ATTTAATGTAAATCAAATTTAATAATGTTATAATTAAGTCCTGCAAAGTATATTTAGTTTTTATTATTGTACATCTGTTTCGGCGTTCACGGCCATTTTCAAAGTGCCTAAAAAACTATGAAATCACTAAATATAATCGAAGGTCCGGGCCCAGATCCTATTCCACCATAATTTAAATCCAACTGTGCTGAATCTCTTGTTTACTTTCCTTGTGTTGTATTTTTCAAATCACTTAAATATAGTGTTTTTCTTCAAAAAATAGCACGTATTATTCAAATCTTCAAATCTGGGAATAAAAGTGAGATATCTTATTATCCCCCAAATCCCCAATCCCCTAATTCTCCCATGTTTTAGAAAAAAATCTTGAATTCCCAATTTAGAAAATCATTTTACGAAATTATAATACATTTTAAGACCTCGTCAGCACGGTTTTGTTTGCAAAAGATTCACTACTACATTTTTTTGAATATTCTGACTTTCTATGTACATGAAAGAATGCAAGTACGTTCATAAAAGAATGCAAGTAGATGCTGTATGTTCTGATTGCCGAAACGTATTTGATAAGGTATTATTTATAAGTTATATATTTGAGCAGGTTTCCACCTCAATCTACTGAAATGGATTACATCATATATTCCACACAAGAGTCAATAAATCCAAATCCATCAAATCCGGTATTCCTCAAGGATCACATTTAGGGCCGTCATTATTTATGTTGTTCATAAATGATCTCACGGCACGAGTTTTTCGTAGATGTTTATTAAATAAGGATGACTAAAAAAAAATTAATCTGGTGAATTCTCAACAAGATTGTGAAATTTTGCAAAAAGACCTACTTACAATGTGTCAGTGGTGTTTAGATAATACCGTGGAATTAAACATTAAAAAATGCAACATTATTTCCTCCACAAAAACATACGTAAAATAGATTATCCATACAGCATCTGTGGTAAAATCCTAAAACGAGCACTCTATTAGAGATCTGCGAATCTTATCGCGTTTTTGCTGAAGACAATCCGCTCAAATCACTTATTTTTTTCAGAGAGATTATTATTATTATTTTTATTTATTCAAAGGTTTTTTTTTAACAATAACTTTATTTATTAAATATAAAGCGAATTACTGCGAAACCACTTACAGGAAATTTATTTATATGTAGGTACTTATGACAACTTTTCAAAAAATTGTTTTCATTTTCATTATGTACAAGTGAATTGTTGAACTATATTAATTACCCTGCAAAGATTTCCTACTTTGGATTATATTATTATATTGATCAGATTTGTCTAAAGGCTTCTTCTTATTTCATATGGTGAGGGAATCAGAAGGGGGCATCTAGATCTGCGAGTCAGTCTATGGCCTCAGGAGTCATCCCGTGGACCTCATCAATCCCACCATGGAATGATTGGAGTGGTATATGATATAAATAACTTAGATTTTAATGTATCGGCAAGATTTCGGAATAACATTAAAACTCCAAAATTAACCACTAAGCATATTAAAAATATCTACCTATATATATCAATAATCGCTAAATCTTCCTTCAAATCTAAAAACTATAAAAAGTTTTCATGGTTTCAGAAAACCTTGTGTTTCATTACCAATATTTTTATTATATCTGAATTTTATACAGCTAATTCATATTTTTCTCTCCTGTATTATAAACAAAACATCATTTTTTTATATGATTTATTTAATGAAATTTCCTCACCAAACAAGGATGCCTTGGATTTCTTGATCAATTTATTTATACTTTCGATGTCATAATATTATCGGAATGTTGGATCTATAAAGATTATACCTCTAAAATTATAAACACTTACACAGAATATCACACAACTAAAAATATTAATAAATCTAGCGGGATTGTCGTTTACATAAGAGACAGAATTCAAGCGCAAGTCCACGAAATTGTATTATCTCAAGCGAACTATCTAAAAATTGTACTGAATAATTATTTATTTGTTTTCGCAATATATACATTACCATCTTTTCAAAAAATTGAATTTTTTTTTTAATTCGCTTCAATCAACCATCAGCGGTTCTAAAAACTTGCACGTCAAATCATTATAAGCGATCTCAATATCAATATTATTCCTCAATATCACCAACAATCAAACGATTATTTATGTCTTCTTACCGAAAATGGCTTCATTCAGACAATCAACACCGCTACTCATAAAAAGGGTACTACTAAATCCTGTTTAGACCATATAAATGTAAAAAAATTAACTTCATTGACCCATTTGTTATTCAAACATCGATTTCGGATCACTATACTACAGCCCTCTGCCTCAAAGTTAAACCTCTCCCAACTGCTAAAATTAAATACGTCCCTCGAATAAACTACCCTAATTTACTTGAGGACTTGCGTTCAGAAAACTGTAAAAACGTATTTGTCCAAATTGACACGAAAATTGCGATGAAGGAATTCACTAGTAAACTACATTCATATATATCTAAACACACTAGTAAGAAACTCATATAAAACCGTCAGTTTAAACTCAAGCCTTGGATCACTCCTGGCCTTGTTAAATCTATCCACATAAGAAACCAACTTCATGAAAAGGCGAAAGGGTGTCCGGATAATATTTCAGTACAAGCTCATTACAAAAATTACAGGAACTTATGTAAAAATTTAATTAAATCGACAAAGGAAAATTATTCTAAAAAGTTCATTTACGAAAATACATACTCTCCAAAACCTTTGTGGGAAGCATTTCGTGATATTAGTAAAACAAAAAACAGTAAGTCTTTTGAAATTAAAACATTGAACATCAATAACATAGATTCTTCCAATCCCAAAAATATGGCGAATTCTGCAAATAAAATTATTTTAAAATGTAATAAAACTGAAACCGAACTCGCCAAGTTAATCACCTCTAATCTCGAGCATAAAATACACAATATTCGAACAACAAAAAAAGAAGTCTTAAAAATAATAGATGACCGAAGGACATCGAATGCTTGTGGACCAGATAAAGTCTCAATAAATCTGCTTAAAGTAATAAAATCATTGATTGCACCTCCGATTGCATTCGTTTCTTATCTAAGCTTCTAATCGGACATATTCCCTGATCATTTAAAACACTCAATTATTACATTGATTCACAAAAACGGAGATAAGTCGCAGATTCAAAATTACCGGCCGATATCTCTGTTAAATTCGGTCTCAAAAATCATTGAAAAAATTGTTAAGAACCGTCTCACCCTTTACCTTGAACATAATAACATACTTTCTAAGAGACAATATGGCTTCCGACCAGGATTAGGTACCGAAAATGCTATTGGACGAAAATCACCTCCATTAATATCGACGGAGGGATTAAATGTATCGCGATCTTCCTGGATTTAGCTCGACACCATCTGGCATAACATTCTTTTGAATAAACTACAGCTAATCGGTATACAGGGACAATCATTGAAATGGCTGAGTAGTTACTTGTAAAGTAGGAGCCAAAGAGTTAATTTCAATGATACTCTAAGCGATCCAGCCAATATTGTATTTGGTGTACCACAAGGAAGTACTTTAGGGCCTATTTTGTTAAATATTTACATTTATGACCCATTTAACAGTAACCTTGCCGATCACATCATCACCTTGGCTGATGATACAGTCTTGATTTATGAGAGCAAAAGCTGGAACGAAGTTCATAGTCAAGCAGAAATTGGTATAAACAAGGTTATGCAATGGTTAGACAATAACCTCCTTACTCTCAATACGGATAAAACCAAACCGGTCGTTCATACGTTTCAGTGCAACGCAAGCGGGACAACCCAAAGAAATGGTAAACATTAATTCTCATCTTTGCAATGAAACAAATACTTGTACTTGCAATAACTTAGTATGCGTGGATATTTTAAAATATTAAGGAATCATTATTAATAAATTCCTGAGATGGGAAGAACACGTCAACTCAACTACCACAAAAGTCAGAAAACTCACTCATCTTTTCATGACTATTAGAAATATTCTATATGTAAAAGATCTAAAATCAATATATTATGTCATGTGTAACTCTATTGAATATGCATCCTTAGGATGGGGCGTTTGTGCCAAATAATTTTGGACCACCTGGCAAAAGCGCAGAAATCTGAAATAAGAGTCATCCTTAAAAAACCCTTCAGGTACCCCAGTGATGAATTATTCAAAGAAATGCAAGTTCTTGATGTCAGACGACTGTATATCAGAAAAATTGTATTACACACACATAAACAACGTCACCACTACCCATCTATCGACCACTATCACGACACCAGACACTCAAGAAGTAATCCAATAGTTTCAACAAAAACCATGACATCCCTTGCTCAAAGACAATTCATACTTTAAACTTTTACATCTCATATGTAATTCATTATTTCTCTACAGTAAATTAAACAATGCATATCATACTTTAAACTTTTATACTTTAAACTTCCATACTTTATACCTAAACTTTTACATCTCATATGTAATTCATTAATACTCTTGACGGCCTCCATGGTTGAGGGGTAAGGCTCTCGACTACGAATCCAAAGGTCGCGGGTTCAAATCCCGGCGTCCGCAAGTAAATTTTATCTAATTAATTTGCGTTGTTTCACAATTAATTCATTTAAACATAATATATTGTATGTTTGCGCACGTTCCAGAGTGGAAGATACTCTCAGTATCGCCCTGGTGAAAGACCAGATTCAGTATTGAAACGTTGCTTGAAATGGCTTTTAGCCGTGTTTAGTGACGAGATCTGAATAGCCATGGATTTCCCCACCCTACTCTTTCCCTTCTCCTTACCCTCCCCAATACGTTCAGCCTCATAACATTCCCCAATTGGGAATGCCATAGTCACACTGGCTCCAGAAGGTTGGGAGCAGTTGGGACTCTTGTGCGGTATTAATATAAAAAAAAACTCTACAGCAAATAAAAAAATGCATATCAAACTTTAAACTTTTATACTTTATACTTAAACTTTTACATCTCATATGTAATTCATTATTACTCTACAATAAATTTTTTAAAAAAATGCATCATACTTTAAAAACAAAAACAACAAAAATTCTTTTCCTTTTTTTAAATTTACTTTATGGATTTTTTTATATTCTTTCATGTATATTAATATGAACTAAACTTATCAATTTGACTGTCTTAAGACGGGATTTGTTCCAAGTTGGACAGTCTCAAAGCCTTCTTAAATATTCTTGTAAAATAACATGTGTTTCAAATAAATATTATTATTATTTAAAGAAAATTTCCTCATCTTCGCAAAAGTTGAGCACAAGAGCGAATGAAAAAATATTAAAACCATTTACGAAGCGCCTCAACATCCTCAGAAATAAACGTATATATGGAAAGCAATATGTTTCAATGCCAGGAGCAATTACATGTATTAGGTAGAAAGAAGTAAATAAAGTGTTTATAAATGATAAAGCCATTTCTTCGAACGTTATCGCGGATAAATACTCGTTCAGATTAATGCTACAATCACAGATGTTTCCATAAACTTTCCAAATGAGATCAATTTTTCACTGGAAATCCAAATCGCCTGGTTGGGTAATACATTTCATTGCGACAGATGTTTTATTTATTTTAATATTTGCATATTTTTGATACTCCCGAAACGATTCCTTGAAGTTGATAATTTGCTTATTCAACGAGTTGATGCTAAACCAGACTATGCAAATGAATGAAGAACCAATAAACTGCCCCATGCAAGTTGTGAAGGAGGACGTAAAGTTTACTACAATTGTTAAATAATATTCCAGTGTCATAGAGACGATGCCTGTTTGGATCACGATGAGCATACGCGTTCCAAAGTAAATCGTTTGCAAGATAACTGCTATGAACAATTTCATTTTCAGCACGCCATTCGACTAAACCCAATCCTTCAAACAATTTGTTTACCTCGCTAAGATTAGTGAAAATTTTGGCTATTTTGCATCCTTTCATGAATTGAAATATTACCAAGAAAACCATTCCGATAAATCCAGCGTAGATTTGTATCAATTCTGCGTAATAACAGACTTGTTAAATTTCTTTCCAATTTTTACCGATATTCGGATATAATAATAATAATATTTTTTATTTAATTTCTAATACAATTACAAATATGTTATATTTAATGGGTAAGAGAAATTACAGGTACCTATTTAATATTAGTAAAACAATGTACAAGGAAAAAGAAATATAAAAATAAAAAATAAATTCAGAAATATTTAAATAAATTCAGGCAGTGGTGAAGATCACGTCAATGAGAAGAGATTCTTTCAAGAATCAATAGAATTTCCCTTTTGAATCTCTCCTCACTGACGCAAAATATGTCGATATCCTGTGAGATTTTGTTCAGGAGCAATATACTTCTCCCCACCGGGAGAACCATTGGCAAGTTGGTCCTACAGATAGGAAGATAGAATAATCTATGACGACGCTGTCTTAGATAGTCATCAGGAACATAAAGACTTATGCGTTCTAAAATAGGTGAATTCTCTATAGAGCCTCACAGCAGTCTAAAAAAGTGGGTAGCGGCATACCCCTCTCTTCTGAGCTGCAGGGAGTGAAATCCGAACATGCCCGGAAGAAAGTTAGTTGGATAAAGCCACGGATAGAGCCCTTACTCCCTCATGTAAATAAATCTCAAAAACTTTTTCTGAACCCTCTCTAACATGAGGGAGCACCCCGTCTCGTGAAGATTCCAAATAGCCGATCCATTCTCCAGCCTACTACGGACTAAAGAGAAGTATAATATTCTAAGAGTACGAGTATCCCGAAAAACGCTCACGGTCCGAATGACAAATCCTTACATTTTTAATGCAGATTGACATACCCCTTCGATATGAACACGAAATGTAAGTTTACTTTTATACACGATTCCAAGATCCTTTATAGTAGAAACACGTTCGAGATTATGACTGAGCAGAGTAAATCTGTGGTAGGTGAGACTAAATGCTCTGGTGAAAGACAGGACTATGCATTTTGAGATATTGAAATGAATATAGTACAAGGACGACGAAAGAACAGCTATTCACTATCAACCTACAAATATTCAAGTACAATAACGAAAGTATTAATACACTTTAGATATCCCAAAAATGACTTGATAATCAAATTAAACGATACCTGTTAGACGAACTAACATCAATATAGTAGACACAGAATTTCGAATTCAATTTGATTGGAAGTGAACCTCCACCAAAGCTCTCATTTTGGACAGATAAGGTTTTCTAAATTCGATAAATATAGAAAAATCCGTATCATTATTTCTTAAACACACGTCAGACAACATAAAGTAAATTAATCAATATGACTAAAACGATTAAAACATTTCAATCAAGGGCATTTCCAAAAGTCATGATTATTAAAAGCTTTTGTTAATGAGCAGCAAGGCTGTGTTGAAAAGTGGCAAGTGAAATTTGATATTATATAGATTACAATTGTATTGACTGAATTTGATATACGGAAATGAAAATTTTGTTTGATTTTGAGTTTAAAATAAGATCCTTAACATCCATTTTTTTTAATTAAATACGCTATCATGTATTACACCAGTGACGCACAACCATTTTGGCGGGAAGGTCAATTTATCAAATTTCAACATGTTTGCGGGCCGAAGGTTGTAGGGTACCTACAGCTTGACTGCGTCACCAAGTGTAGATTTAAAAAGAAATGTTTATATAATGTAAACGTCTCAACTATTTGGAATCAGTAGGTACATACCTATTATAAGCCAAGAAACCCATCTAAAATATCTCATTTCATTATAACTTATTGCTAAATCTTTACGTGCCATGTCAAAGTTTATTGTATAAAAATACATACAATTTGGTTCGGAATCCTTTTATATTTTTTGAAACTAAATAATCTTAGAGCGCTCCCAAAAATTGCCGCCTGCAAAATATTTCCATCTTCAAGGTCGAAACAGTAAATGCCAACAATTTTAATGAATCTGAAATTTTAAAAATTTTGCAAAAACTTTTATATTTTATTCAAAATATTGTAAGTTTCTTGCGATATCATATTTTGTAAAGTAGAAATAAAACTGTAAATATTTTGATCGTAACATAGACCGGTCAGTGGCTGAGTTGGCATCGCATCTGGGTCTCACCTAAATGTTGTGAGATCCATTCTTGGGCCGGCTAGGTCATCCATCACAACACAAGCATCATTGTCAGCTCAGTGTGATGATAGTAGGAGATTTTCAAATATTGTCAGGTTTTTCGTAACCTGGTAATGTTTGTCTTTCTTAAAAGAAAGTAGCACTTGGAAATCCAAATATTTGCTAATAAGAAATAGGTATCATAATTCTCTTCCGTCACTTCTATATTTTTAAAAATAATATTTGTACCGCTATTTATTTGAAATCTTCTTAACGAAAGTACCCCTTTGAAATCGTCGAAATGGTTTGCTGATCAAGGAGAAGCGAATCTCCGTATAGTAGTATGATGAAAATGAAATCAAAGTAGGTAGATAAAATCGGAAAAATTCAAACCTCCGATGGCTATTTGGCTAGATGGGATTCCCCCGGAACAATCAATATCTGTATTACAACATTCAACGAAAAATGAATAATTAACTTCTAATAGTTAATTGAACACCTCAGAATATTCAAAATAATCGATTTCATTTAAACACTCGAACCATTTCTAAATTGGAAATCTTCGAATATCTGAAGCAAAACACACTTTTGACAGTGACGCATTCTACAGCTAGTTCTATACACAAATATGTTTTTGAAATATTTCAGCCAGTTCACATTTAACGTCCGTAAGGATAGAAAAGATTATGGAAAATGTATACATAACAATAAGGAAATTAGCCAAACAAGTAAGGATATTAAAAAAATGCTACGAAAGGTTATCACCAGGTCAAGGCCTAACCAAGGCTTCATCGCTAACGATGATGCTAATGAAAAATACTTTACTAACTAATGATTTCAGTAATGATATGGAAAATCTAAAGTCTTTAATAGATATATGTAAAACTAACAGTTTAATCCATTTTGTTGTTTATAACCAAACAGAAACGGTATTTTGCATTCATCAATCATTTTTTCCAAGACGTTAATTTTACACGAATCATTAAATGAATCCATATCAAGTTGAAAATGGAAAACAGTCAAATAAGGATTTATTATTTTTATAAACAATAATTATTAATCTAAAACACTCATCCAAATTGAAAAAACCTTCCGAGCAAAGATAAATGTCGCCAGCAGGACTCGAACCCGCACCCTTCTAATGTCCGGTTAGATGCTCTACCGTTGAGCTACGTCGGCTTATCGCAAACCCGCCAAGTTAATTAACCCGACATTTATCTTTGCTCGGAAGGTTTTTTCAATTTGGATGAGTGTTTTAGATTAATAATTATTGTTTATAAAAATAATAATTGTTACCCTTTGCACTATGCACAAAAATCTTGTCTTCAGTTTTAAAGAACTTTAGTTTATCAATTAATAAATAAGGATTTAATTATCTTAAGGATATTATTATTGTCAGCAAAAAGACAGATGCGTGTGTGAGGAAATACTATAGTTATATCTTTAATAGATAAATGAAAAATAAGCTGGGCTAAATGGGCTCCTTGAAGTACGCCGGACGTTATATTAATATTAAAAGATTCAACGTTTTTTTCTAATCCTTTCTATCACTCCAGTAAGAGTGAAAGAATGATAACAGATGGTTTCTAATACCTAGCGCATGAAATTTGACCATAAGAAATGAGCGATTTATTTTGGCAAAGGCTTTAGAGAAGTCGGTATCGATGTCTCATAAAAGTCATATTATATTGCAAATGCTTTCGTTAACCTTTTTCTTTACTATCAAATAAGCCATTTTTTACAATAAAAACTAATTGAAATTTATTATTGATGGTAAGTATCCCACCAACTTTCCACTCGAGTTTACTTGTTAACCGATACGCCGTTCATTTTTATTTTTTGTTTAATTGTTATTACGTTCAATGCTGATGGGGTGGTTAATGATTATTATACTTAATCACTAATGGAGTTTGTAGTTTCCCATTTCAAAATGTATTGATCTTGTGCTTATATTAGTAAATATTTCTATATTGTATCTATTAGATTCCCAAGCTCTCTTTTTTAGATGAGGAGCATCACATTGTAAGCATTTAATGCGTGCTCCATATGCGAAAATAATTAATAGTGCTTGCTTTGCTTTACAGACGTCAGGTGGTAGTGCAGTCCTTGTTCTACCGGTATTTTAATGGAAGATGCTCTGACGAACTATCGTCATTGATTCCTTCGGCACCGGTTCACATTCGGGAAACACGCCAAACGCGCGCCCCAGATTTGCATATGGTTGACATTTGTCATATGAGAACGGTTCGCTTCTACCACTCGTTCTTGTATTCAACAGCTCGGCTGTGATGATCTGTCGCCCTCTGTATTTCCTCCTTCCTATAACATGGGACTCAAGTCCCAGGTTCATTCCTTCCTATCATGTAAAGGACCCTCCACACTGCATCACCAAAGATGATATGGCCTCCAGTGTAGATTAATTAAAAAAAGGTTATTTTTGTAGTCTAGTCTGCCCTCCGCCAACAAAGAAATATGTCAGTTCTAAGAGTTTATATTTTGGTATTTAAAAATCATAATAAACTGAGAAAAAAAAAGTGTATGAATCTGAACATCATAAACCGAAATTATTTTCCAAGCAACCTAATAAAAACATTTATTAAAAAACGTGGCGACCTTGTTAGGGTCATCCGTTACCGCTATTTAACTAATTACAGACTCAAGCACATTTTCAAGTTACGAAACGAACCAATAAATAATATAAGTATAATTTTTATATTTATAAAGCGATGCTTTTAAACAAAGGAAGATTTTTTGCTGCAGAAAAGTATGTACAAGCATATTTCATAAATATTTAATCTTCACATCGACATGTTTGTGAGTAAAAAATAACACGGAATTAATTCAAGGAACAAAAAAAATAAAGTATACTTGTATATCATTAGAAGTTGGCTGCATTTGCAAAGCAGCGTAGGTACCAAGCGCAAAACAATTAAACTGTACTGAAGACTGTGTCCCTTGAAGAAAATGGCAATCCAAAGGACTCTTTCGATAGTTCTGAAAGAATTCCAATTCTGGACTGGCGGCGAAGTTAATCTGGAGAACCAGATGAGAAAAAAGGGTGAAGAAAGGACTGAAAGATAAGCAGGAGGATGTCACGGAAATTGAATAAGCCTACGTTCGTGGGTATCCTTTAGCACATAATTCACCTCACTGAAACTTCACTATTCCAGAACTGGCCAGATGCTCCGTTCGCTCGTTGAACACCTTTGTTGACTGCGCGACGAGCGTTGAGATCGAACTGTCTTCGGCCCTTTCTTGTTCCAGTGACAATAGGAATCGGATCGGGTGGGGAAGGGTGGATAGTCGACAATTATGTATTTAAGTTGCCAAAACAAGGACATTACATTAAACGTTTTGAAAAGAGTGTTTAAAAAGGATGGAATGATTATTGAAATCATTATTTTCTAACATGCTTTCTATATCAGATTTAGTACCATTCATATCCATCAGAACCCCGAAAAAACATATATGTTTTCTTGAGTACATGCTTTGCAAACAGCTCGGTACTTTAAGTTTCTTACGTAATTGTATATCGAATTTAAGCAAACAAAGATTTTTCTTTCGCCTTACTTTGGTGTCTTCCTTATCGGAGATATCACCAGGACAATCGTCATACCGCAGACTGCAATCAAGAGCAAATAGACGAAACTGCTTTCGTTAAAGTCACATTGCCATCATGAGTTGCGGGGTATTCCCCCACTACGTTTTTAAGGTGGAAGACAAACATTCTCGGGTTACGTTACGAACATCCTGACAATACTTGAAAAACTCGTACTACCATAATTATAAGCGATAATTATTGCTTGTTCATGAATGAAGGCCTAAGATATCTAAGGAATTAAACTCACAATAATGTCAGGTACCCAGTCAGGTACCCAGGAGGGTAAATATTCTTATCGAACCTTTTAAAAGGCAAATAAAATAATGTTTGAAACTTTGAAAACTCTTCGCATAAATCAAGGCATCATTTTAAACTTTCCCTAATTATTCTGCCACTCGGAATTATGTCTGTAAATTAACCTTCCTAAATACATATTTTAATTTATAGAGCATTCTACATTGTTTGCTTTAATACATCGGTATCAAAGTTTAACGGAAAGAGAAAATAATTTGTAATAAAATAAAACTTCCATAATGTAATTTCGATCAACCAAACATCGTATCTGAGACAAACAATATTTTTATTGAAAAATTACTAAATAAGGAACTCCATTGAAAAATATAATGGCTTTAAAAATATATATTCTTATACGTGTAGATCAGCAAAAGCCGATTTTGAATGTACAACTTTTATTGAATATAATTATAGGTAGATTTTATAAATCGTTATATGAAAATGAACTAAAAACGGTACCACCAAAACTGCTTCTGACGTCACATGTGCAATTTTTGAGCCCAACTATAACTATATAAAGTTTTTTTCCTCTGTTTACTATGCCTATAGCTTATAATTTCGCTATTTACAGTGTTCATTTTCCCCTTAAAATCATTATGTTTGTTAATTGCGACTACGTGAGAGTTTTTACTTGAAAATTCAAACCAATATTAACGAATTTGTCTACGTAATAATCTAATCCATGCGCAACACAATGTCATTGGCACTTTAGTGATTATTTCTTCAGTTATTCTGGAAGCGGAGGATTTCTAATGAGATCTCAAACCTGTTATTTCTTATTATGCGTAACATATTTACTTTTATTTCAAGCCATTAAAGGTACCACAACCAATACAAATTTAATACCAAATCATTATTCAATAGATATGAATACCAAAATATCGTTTAACATCTCGGAACGGTCAGAACGCTAATATCTGTGGACCCGGTATCGATATATCTGATATACGGCGGTATCATAATACGCAGATTCCACAGAAAAAAAAACTCATTGCTGTTTACCTACTTTCTCAATAATCACACCTTATTATCTGTTGATGAAATCAGGGATCTTGGTATAACCTTTGACACTAAATTAACATTCATTAAACATATTAATAATATAACCAGTAAAGCAATGCAAATGTTAGGATTTGTCTTACGGATTTCGAAGGATTTCAAAAATTTAAGAACTGTCAAATTACTGTACACTTCTCTTGTTAGAAGTCAACTAGAATTTAACTCCAACATTTGGAATCCTTACTACAGCGTACATGAAAATTCCCTTGAGCGAGTCCAACATAAATTTTTACGTTACATTAATTTTAAATTGGGAATACCCATCAAAAGCATTAATTACCTCTCTCTGTTACAATTGATGGGACTCGATACATTAAAAGAAAGGAGAATTTGTTCAGACCTATTTTATTTATTTAAAATTGTTAACAATTTGTTGAACTCCCCTGAACTTCTTTCATTAATATGTTTCCATGTACCGAGTCGAACAGTTCGCTACAAATTACCTTATCATTGTAACAATATAGGATCAAACGCTGAACTCAATTCCATAATGAATCGTCTGCATGTACTTGGTAATAAATATGTTTTGGACAATGATATAAATATTGAAAGGATATCAAAGTACAAATATTACTGTATTAAAGCTGTTTGTCAGCGCTTCGATCATAATTAAACTTACTGTTGATTGTATTCACTCCTCAACACACAGTTTGCGCCGGGATTTTTTAGCTATTTTTTATTATTTACTTTATTATTATTTTTTATTGCGATGTTATTCTTATTATTTATACTTGTATTTATAATAACCCAACTCATTGTACTCTATGTGGCTACCACAATAGCTGCTTTTTTAAATTATAATTTTGTGTCATAAAAATCTTATAGTTACCGTTATCCACTTTCCCTGTACTTTTCTCTTTTATATTTTTTATACTTATGTACATATATTTCTTTTAAACCTATGTGTATTCTGTATTTTTCTTCGTAAAATTATTGTTAATACTATGTGTCATGCGGTATAAATTTTCGCTCGTGGTAAATTTCGAAAATACACGATTTGTTATTGTTATATTTCTATGTTACATAATTGTACTGCACTGTTTGTTGTAACTTAAGACTTGTTTTATGTAAAAGCCCTAAGGGCGTAAATAAATAAATAAATAAATTTCTCTTTACCAATATGTTAGGTTTTGGTCTAGTCTTTCTGTTAAGTTCTTAAAAAGTGAGCTATACTTTCTTTGAACACTCATAAATTGTTAATTAGTTGTGGATATGAATATATTTTTGCACAGTGGTTTTGTTGGGTTTTGGTGGGCTTTAAAAAATTGAAACCTTAACAATTATTTTAACCATGAAAACGAACTTTAAAAAGAAATAAAAAATTAAAAAAAAAAAAAACAGAAAATTACGTTAGGATGTCAACATTAATAAAAAAAATGGACTGGAGTTCCTTATTCAAAAATAAATTTTTATTCGGAAAAGCAACAAAGTACTAATATACGAGTATGTATTATGTATGTATTAAGTATGTATTATGTGCTCCTGATCAATTTAAATTCACGAAGACTGTGGTAAAAGGAAGCATGTCACAATTTTAGGTCTAGGTTCAAAATCCTGGAAACCTGTACCTGGAAGAGGTACACATCCCGTAATATATACCCACATTGTACTATTCCCACAATATTTTAGCGCTCCAATGAAATATGAGATTGAAAAGTGGACTTAAAGTGAAAACTATGTACGAGTATGTATTGTGTTGAAGGTGCTTACCACGGAACGTAGGTAATTACATTAATTCAAATAGTTTGGATTCAATAATGTGAGGACTTCGTGTGAGTAGAGAATGATGAGTAGTAAATCGGAGAACCTCTTCAGATATAAGAAACCCATTTGAACAAGCAATCGTGTACGTATACGCTATCTTCGAATTAATGCTTAGTATATACATAAAGTAAATCATATAATCGAACTTTCGAATACGAGTACTTCTGAGATAAACTCATAGAGATGCAAATTAATATTTTTCAGTATCTGCAATTTTTATTGTTTAATATTTCAACGAGTTCAATGAGGAACTCCGGTGAAAAATAAAATGGCTGTAAAAATATGCATTCTTACAGATCAGCAAACGCCGATTCCGAATATATAACTTTCGTTATATGTTATTATACGCATTTATTTAAAAGAGGATAAAAAAAGGAGATCAACGTATAATTCCCACATGGTAATGCAAACTTTTTAACCAGTCTTTGGAGGAGGGTTAGACGCCATTAGATTGGAGGAGGGCTGTGTAAGGATCACGTATGGAATCTGGAAATCACAGGGCTATTAGCCTGCTAAGTTCAGTAGGAAAGATGTATTGTAGGATATTGGTTGAAAGAGTACAAACGAAAACAAAAGATAAAATATGGGATGTGCAAGGTGCATTTATGAGCAGAAGGGGGTGTATAGATCAGATTTTTTTGAATGCTCACAGAGAAGTTTCTGGCAAAAAACCAGAAACTTTTCTGAGCCTTTGTAGATCTACAAAAAGCATAC
The DNA here is from genome assembly GCA_022606495.2 of Halesus radiatus. Classification (NCBI taxonomy): domain Eukaryota; kingdom Metazoa; phylum Arthropoda; class Insecta; order Trichoptera; family Limnephilidae; genus Halesus; species Halesus radiatus. The sequence goes on along the minus strand of JAHDVE020004732.1, from coordinate 12,543 downwards.
GACCGAGTTGACAATGAAATGATTTTGTAACTAACTAACTATCACGCCATTTCCCCGCAGAGGTAGTCAGAAAGGACAGACCGCAAAACAACTAGGCATACACTTCTTGCTTCATTCACAATCGTACAACGCCTCATACATTCTCTTCTCTTATTCCGACTTCTGACATGGCTTGGCTCAAGTATTTAATTCACTTAATCGTGCCATGTCTTCCATTTACATTCGCGTCATAAATTATTCTTATTTTTTTTTTGGTTCATTCGCTCTACATGCCCAAACCATCTAAGCGTCCCTTTCTTAATCTTACTCATTACGCTTACATCAGTCTTGCATTCTTTACGAATCTCAACATTTTTCACTCGATCATACATGGTTTTACCACACATTCGTCTCAGAGCTCTCATTTCTACGGCATTCAGTTTACTTTCATCATTCCTCTGCCAGTTCCATGCCTCACTGCCATACATCAAGGTTGGTATCAGCACTTCATTTTGGACTGCTAGCTTCTAAAATATTTCTTAACCTAACGAACATATACATGTATACATATATATAGACTAATTTTCTCATTTACCCGCGTAATGTAGTCCTTAGAAGGACTTTTTAACTCCTGACGTTTCAGACAAATCACATTGTCCATCTTCAGAGGCCTTATGTCTTGAGTTTTGTCTGATAGCGACTGGCAGTGCTTCTAGCGAAGAGAGGGATAGAGCGAAAGAAGTTTATAAGGGATGCAAGAAAAGAGTACGTGCTGGAGTGAAAGAACGAAAGAAACGCCTGGAAGAGGAAGAGGGGATCAAAATGACAAACCACTTCCAAGAAAACATTAAACTGTTTTGGAAGGAAGTCAAAAGGTCCCGGAATGGTCCAGAAAGCGGATGTGTGAAAGTGATAAAATCGACAGATGGAAAAATGCTGACGAATGAGAAAGATATAAAAGAGAGATGGATGAAATACTTTGAAGAGGTCTTCGAAAGCAACCCGAGTGATAGTGATTCCAGTGGCGAGTCAGGTATGAATGACGATGGCGTGAATGTTCCCAAAATCAACATGGATGAAATTAAGAGATCAATTAAATTTATGAAGAATGGTAAGGTTTCGATAATATTGCTGCTGAATACTTTAAAGGAGATAGCTGTATAAATCTCACATGGTTATGCAAACTTTTTAACCAGTGTTTAGAGGAGGGTTACACCCCAGATTGGAGAAGAGCTGTGATCATGCCTCTATACAAAGGTAAAGGGTCACGCATGGAATATGGGAATCACAGGGCTATTAGCCTGCTAAGTTCAGTTGGAAAGCTGTATGGTAGGATATTGATTGAAATGGTACAAATGAAAACAAAGGATACAATATGGGATGTGCAAGGTGCATTTATGAGTGGAAGGAGATGCATGGATCAGATTTTCTCGTTGCGTATGCTTACAGAGAAGTTTCTGGCAAAAAACCAGAAACTTTTCTGTGCTTTTGTAGATCTACAAAAAGCATACGACCGAGTTGACAGAAAAAGTTATGGAAGGTGTTGTCCAAGTATGGAGTGAATACAAATCTTATACAGGCAATCGCATCTCTGTACGAGGGAAGCGTTGCATGTGTTAGGGCAAACGGTGATTTTACGGGGTGGTTTGACATCACAAAAGGTGTTAAGCAAGGCTGCGTAATGTCACCGTGGTTATTCAATCTATACATGGATAATTGTATGCAAGAATTGAAAGAGGTGGGCTTGGGCGCAAAAATGAGTAGTCTGCAAGTTTGTTGCCTGCTGTATGCTGATGATGCGGTGCTGATTGCCAATAGAGTAGAAGATCTACAGTCCCTCGTATCTAGGATGAACGAAGTATGTATGAAGAATGAGCTAATGATGAATGTAAGTAAGTCTAAAGTCATGGTGTTTGAAAGAGAGAGTACGAACACAGTGTCCAATATAGTTGTGAATGATGAACACTTGGAGCAGGTAGACGAGTTTGTGTATTTAGGAAGTATGTTTACGAGAGATGGAAAGACTGATAGGGATATTGAAAGAAGGGTAAATGCAGGAAACTCCATTAACGGAGGACTGAACGCGGTTGGTGCAAACAAAAAGTTGTCCAAAGAAGCGAAGCTAGCAGTCCACAATGGAGTGCTGATACCAACTCTGATGTATGGCAGTGAGGCATGGAACTGGCAGAGGAAGGATGAAAATAGACTGAATGCTGTAGAAATGAGATCTCTGAGACGAATGTGTGGTAAAACCATGTATGATCGTGTGAAAAATGTTGAGATTCGTAAAGAATGCAAGGCTGATGTAAGCGTAGTGAGCAAGATTAAGAAAGGGACGCTTAGATGGTTTGGGCATGTAGAGCGAATGAATGAAGAAAGGAGTGTAAGGACAATATATGACGCGAATGTGAATGGAAGAAGAAGCCGGGGACGTCCAAGGAAGACGTGGCACGATCAAGTGAATCAAATACTTGAGTCGGGCCATGTCAGAAGTCGGAATAACAGAAGAGAATGTATGAGATGTTGTATGAATGTGAATGAAGCAAGAAGTGTATGCCAAGATCGAGTTGTTTGGCGGTCCGTCTTCTCTGCCTACCCCTGCGGGGAAACGGCGTGATGGTTAGTTAGTTTAGTTAGTTAGTTAGTTCTAGATATATTATATTACCATACTATGTCAATACTAGCTTTTTCCCTTCTATTATTAATATGAACTAAACTTGTCAATTTGGCTGTCCTAAAATGGAATTTGTTCCTAGTTGGGCAGTAAAAGCTTTCTGACGTTTTGTTGTTAATAATGTGTCTTTCAAATAAATAAGTGTTATTTTTGATCTTCACGAGGAGGCGTTGAGCATTGCCAGAGAAATGTTTTTCTCCTTTTTCATATTTTTGTTTTCCTGAGATGCACACCGGTTCTTTATTTTTTTTTTTACTTTATTCGATTAATATTCAACGTGGCACCAATTCTAACTAAAAACGGGAAACTTTCGCTTCCAAAAATATTTTTATTATTGTAATTAAATTCATTATTTTTCATTTTCGGGTATGAAAATATTTTTTTTTCGTAATCTAAAATAATTTTTTCTTTTAAAAACCTATACGTATTAACAGTGAGCGGAAATGTTGAATTTTACCCTTTATTTTAATCCGGTCCTCCTGAATTATTTAATAGAAATGAGGGGAAATGCATACTTCACAAAATTAAACGATTTACAAATAATACAGAATAAAGTTATAAAAAACTTAATTAAAAACCAGATACAGCCATAAAAAAGGGTACTAAAAAATTGACTTTTTGAAAAGCTAGAAAACTGTACGAATACGTTACATGGCTATTAATCTACAAAATATAAAATAGACTTATACACACCAACACAATATTCATAAAAACCTCACAAGTACACAAACACTAAACAAGGCAATATAATAAATACAGTAAAGACTGAAAGTAGTAAAAGAAGCATGGACCATGAGGGAGTACATAAATACTTTCTCCATCCCGATAGCCTGAAAACGGAGAATCGAACGAACAAATTGTATTTTTCTAAAATAATTTCATTATAAGGCCAAGTATACAAAATTATAGTGTATTATTAGTAGCAAACAGTATTTTTTAAGATAGGAAATATTTTTTTTATTATCGTATATTATGTACATGAATATTTCATATAATAATCTTGGCATTATAATGGATGAGAAATTTAATTTCACTGCACACATTCAACAAACTGTAAATAGGGGTATAAAAACGTTAGGATTTTTTAAGAGAACAAAAAAAATTAAACCGTTAGAAGTAATAAAATTGTTGTAGGTATATATCCCTAGTAAGAAGTCTAATAGAACATAATTCCGTAGCGTGATCGCTAATGTACAAAATACATATTCAAAATGCAGAAAAAATAAAAATAAAAAATTTCGGTTTCTTAATGTTTTTTACTTAAATTCCTTCAGAGCACATAAATTAGTCATCGTTAATGAATATTTTGAATATTCCAACTTTAGAAAAAAGACGAAAAATAAACCACCTAAGATTTTTATTAAACTGTAAATTTGGTTGTTCTGAACTCCTGCATTTAATCAGCCTACACATACTAAACGAAACACTAAACAAATATTGAAAATTTACACATATGTATATCTAGTTCCAACTACAGCTCACATTCCCCAATATAAGGCTAACACAGCCTTGGTAACGAATACTTAAATGATATGGATGTATTTGACAACAGTCCGAACTAGGTAAATTACAAAAAAAGGTATGAACGAATTATTTCTACCTAGTTTATAAATTATTTTTAACGACAACTTCATACATTTATTTATTATAAATATTAGAGTTGTGTCATTTATATTTTTTGTTCCTTTATATTCCTGTGTATTTTTTAGCCTTGGTGTAGTTTAATTTTATTTCAAGTGTAATTCATTTTGTGCATGTACATATCTTTTTATATATACATATGTACATTTATGTGAACGGCTTTACAGTTATATTTGTAACTATTTTCGGTTTGGTACTAAAATCAACCAAAGTATGTTAAACATGTTTTTTTTTTTAATATTTTTATTTTATACAGAAAACCTTAACTAATTTTTTTGAGATTTGAATAATAAGACAAACCACAAAAAAATAGCTAATAGGGACTTTTTGCATTTTTTTTTTTTTTTGTAAAATTTAAATAATTAAAAAAATATTGTCAATTCGGTTTTGTTACCTACCCGAAAATAGTTTCAAATAAAATTGTAAAGCCGTTCCATCAGCAATAAAACTAATTTCTCAGTCATAATTGTACAACATGAGAAAGATCAATGGGACTCACTCCTGACATAAATGCTATAAATACCAGAGATTTAGATTTAATTGTAGCAGTCTGAAGATTCCCGTGATCTTGAACCGGTCAAGTTTCAAATAAAATAGTGAAAGACAGTTAAAAAGGTTTTTAATAAAATAAAATTAAAATCACATAAAAATCGAATTTCATTGACAGTTTCAAAATTAGAAATTACCATTTTTAACTAACAGTAAATTACTATCTTTTTTACGCTCGTTCATTGATATCCGAATAGTGTGAAATCCCAGTTTTGTATCTCATCTCTTATTATTATAAGTAGACGTTAGGAAAATTTTTAGGGTATATAGATACGCAACACATTTCTATTAGTATTTCTCTGTGTAAATATATATTATATATATATATATATATACGATCACGTCGGGGTCACCAATATAATATTTACAATATTCATATCACTTATAACCTTATTGATACACTATAACAATCTAATAATAATATTAAAAAAAATAAAAAATAAAACTTTAGTTTATCAATTTAATAAATAATATAATTATTCGGCAAAGAGGTGTGTTTCCAAAAACGTGAAGGAACAAAACGCACATTGTCATTTCTTAGCCAATGTTGATAGCAGTTAAAAATGGCCAGCGTATAAATACATTTTGATGCGATTATACCGCATGACTTAAGTGCTATAAATAGTTATTGTTTAATATCGCACAATTCGTTCGTTCCAGACGTATTTAACTAAACCCCATTATAATAAGCTACCTTATTCGCTATTAAAAACATTTTAAAATACGAAAATAGAAATAATTGGTATGATTTGCAAAGAACAACGCACTCACGATGAAAATAGACATTTACAACAATCCAATTTATTTACAGACACTCATTTTGAATTATTGTGCACTCGAGTGAATAATTAAATTATCGTTACCAATGCTGGTCTACAGATAGGTTAGGCTAGTCTTAAAATTAAACAAACAAAAAAATGCGTTAGCGAATTGCTTTTACATAGGAAGTCACATTTACAAACGGACGTGTCAATTTGTTACCGTATAATTGGAACTAGCCCATCTTTTCTCTTAGACTTATTTTTTATGGTAGAAGTAATATTGCATAGAGTATGTTATATTTGAGCTATATGTTATATTTGACGACATCCATGGTCGAGGGGTAAGGCTCTCGACTACGAATCTGAAGGTCGCGGGTTCAAATCCCGGCGTGCACAAGTAAATTTTATTTAATTAATTTGTGTTGTTTCACAATTAATTCATTTAAAAATAATAAATAGTATATTTGCGCACGTTCCAGAGTGGAAGATTCTCTCAGTATCGCCCTGGTGAAAGACCACCATTCAGAATTGAAACGTTGCTTGAAATGGCTTTTAGCCGTGTTTGGTGACCAGATCTGAATAGCCAGGTATTCCCCACCTTCCTCTTCCCCTTCTCCTTCCCCTCCCCAATACATTCAGCCTCACAACATTCCCCAATTAGGAATGCCATAGTCTCACTGGCTCCAGACGGTTGGGATCAGTTGGGACTCTTGTGCGGTATTCATATAAAAAAAAAATTAAGATTTTTTTTACAAAAAAGATGTTCACAGGGTTCATATAATTAATGATGTGGGCCAAACTTATGTAATATAAATCTTAACAGCAAATATAAAAAAGGGCCACTCCCAGTCACCAACCATTGTCGTCGTGCGATCAGCATCGCATAGAGATCAGTAGATAAACATACAGTCACACTATTGCGAACCATATTATTGTACAAATGCATTATCATTCTTCTGTTTAGTTTCAAAACATTTATTTTTCTATTTACATAACAAGTTACGAGAGGCTAGGGGATTCCTGTCCTGAGGTGAACCTAAGTTTATTTAAAAAGTGATTCTTTTAGGCTCCTACGACCTTCTTTTCAGAATGCTGGATAACTTTTCTTCTTTGATTTCTTTGAGCTAGGTTTTGATTTGATTTTTGAAATCATTTTAATTTTCCGTGTTTTTTTATTGCCGGTAGAAGTACTCGTAAATTGTAGAGTTTAGTGAAGAGATATTTATAGTTGTCCAAAAGCATTTTTAAATTTGTGTATTTTTATAATTTTATTCTGGTTAGCTCTTACGTTGTGAAAATAAGATTTGTTTGGTCTTTTTTTTTTTTTCAAATGTTTGATTGAAACATTCTTGGCATTGATATTTTAAGGTCTTTGAGGATTTTTATATTACTTTTTTGGATTTTAAGCAATTGTTTCTTATGGTTTGTCCAATCCCCATCCTAATATACCATATTTGAGACAAGAGTGGCATATCGCATAATTTTTTTTTTATATCATTTCTACATAAAAAGTTTCTAATATCTTCTTAAAAATATGTGTATTTTGTAAGTAAAATATATAAATTATCTACGTAACTATCGAAATCATTAACCAATATTTTGTTAATACATTTTTCGTACCTATTACTTTCTTTTCTGGTAAATTTAAGTGTTCCTTCCGTTCTCTAGTTGGAAAAATATAAAAGAAATAAGCCAAATATAGTATTGTAAATTTAGATACTTATCTATTGAATAGTATTATTTCTAAGACAATCCAAGAAAGTAGACAATTATTTAATTGCCTTCAGCTGGTGACGAGTCAAATTCTAGCACAAGTATTTTGTGAATATAGTCAATAGCGTACACGAATAGACAACCTACCCAAGTATGGATTTAATACCTAAAATAAGGAACTGGGGAAATATTCTATTAACAAACAGAAAATTGTGAACAAAAGAGAAATATTGCGAGACTGGTTTAGATTATCACTGTTGTTTTTTTGACATAATATGCTATTACTTCGGTGTTGCATGAAACTCGACGACCGAATCCTTCCAGGAGGAATTGTAGAAAAGGAGACCATTCATTAAATTAAGTAGAAACATTACATTAATTGAGTTATGTAATTATACATACATACAGCCATACATCTCCACCCCCCCCCCCTCTCCCTCTTGTGCTAAGTAATTTTATTAATTAATATATTAACAGTCAGTACCCAAACATTCGAACTTCACAGGTTACTAACTTAAGAAATACTATGAGTAATTTATCTGTTAATTCTATACGGGTCACTAGTAAAAGGTGTAAGGTTTCAAAAAGCACTAATTCTCAAAACGGAATCTTTTAAATTCTATATGAAATACGGACTGAAACTTTATTTAAATCGTTAAAATCGCTTTCACTGGTTTTTAAACTGCGCCTATTTTCAGACATTTTCAACATATTTCATAGAATTTGATTACATTTTTCATAGAATTGGATTTTTACCTTTTGAAATCTTATACATTTCTCTAACTAATTGTTTAGAATTTGAGGTATTGCTTGAGTTAGCAACCCGTAAAGGGATGGTTAGCACCATTTTTGAGTGTTGGCCCTTAAGTGATTATATTACAATGGTTTTATTTAAAAACAGTATACGAGGATTTACAAATTTTGCTATTTTAATTAAGTATCTGTATTGTTTTGAACATTTCTTCAAGAACAGGGACAATAAAATGATGGGTTTTTCGTATGATTTTAATTAATCGAAATTTGTTTTCTCAGCTGTGTGAGATATTATTTTGAACAACTTGTCCTGAAAATATTTCCGTTTGATACAAGTATCAAAGTTATCAGCTGACATTGTAGTAAAGATAGTGAAGCTGAAGTTTTAATGATTGTTGTAAGCAGTTTTTACTCTAATTGGTTCCGCAAAATCGAGCAATTGAAAATGTTAGAAAGAATATACATAAATATGAATAATAGATGATAAAACAAATTTCAATAAAAATACCGTTTTGGAAAAATATTAAAAGATAAAAGTATTTTATTACTTTTGCGATCAATATAAAATATTGGGAAATGTTTACGGATAAGGAAAAAGATAAATAAACGTAATGTTCTGAAAAGAGTTTTGAAAGTGCGACTAGTAACATAAACTGATTACGTAAATCCGTATCGATACGCGAAGCATCATAAGTAGAAATTATAATAAATAATGTGAACAAAACTAGTACAAAGATATGCCACATGAAATAATAAAAGAAAAAAACATATAAATGGTAAAGTCATTGGTTACCATACTCGCTTTGATATATTTTAAGTGATGGTCATTTTCATGAATTTTAGACTAGGGTTAAATGACATATAAAATTGAAGGAAAATCACCATTCCGAAATGAAATTCAATATTTTTAAGTAAACATAAAGCATTTTGCGACCCTGTATAAATAATAAATGTATAAAATGAGTACGAATCAGTAGAAGTTATAAAATAATCAGCAATAACGTAGATATCCTGTACAAGGAAGCATTGGGTTTGGGTGGAAGCATATTTTACGGGTGGTTGATAACCCAACAGTTCACGAAACCCAAATAATAAAATTCCTTAAAATATTTCAGGAACTTACCAAACACGTTATTTTTCATCAATAAAAATCACCCCTCTGATAGTTTAAGCAATAGATTCAAAACAAATGGTTTAATTGATATTACAATGCTTAGAAGGACCACAGAACAGCACCAGTACTTGTATTTAGGTATACGATTTCCGCCTCATATCTGGCCAAGGACACAAGGGGCTCCCATACCATTCAAACAAATGAGTCCAGTTCTCAGTACAGGGTTTATTGCAAGAAAGCACACATTATATTTACATCAAAACATGACGATTTATTTAACCTAAAAAACAGACATCCTGCCTAGGTTATATCTGAATATCCCTCTCTCTCTCTCGGGAATTAAATCGGGCATTTACGTGAGGCAAGTAATTATATCAGCACAGTTAATATGGGTTCGATGCAGCTTACACGATCCATGGCATCGAGGCTCGCGTCTTCCCATTGTAGATGCGTAATTGCCGGGAACACACCAATTCACGCGGCTAGCAGTTCATAGGTCGCCTGGAGTTAAGCACTGTTTATAGAGATTACTAGCTACATTGTTATGTCCAGCGGTTTCTTAAGGACAAGGAGATTACGGTCAAAATGTGAAGTAAGCGTGATAACGCTCACCCACGCGTAAGCGGCCATTGCCCAAAGGTAAGTAGCTCTGCCGTTTTAACAACACATCCTGTCGATTCCAATACCGGTATTGTTCTGTCGGGCGAGCGGCTTCCCGCTGCCAGGAGGGAGTGTGTGGCTCGCCGGCGGAACTCGGAAAACGGAACCAACCATAAATAATCTCGCGCATATTTTACCGAGGGGCTAGAATCCATTTTAACTGTAGCGACTTCGTTACGTAACAACGTATACAGACATTGTTATACATAATACTTCTAATCACCCTTTTGCTCAGAAAATATCAGCTTTTCATTCCATTCTTAGTGAATTAGTTAATCCACCTCTTTCAAAAATAATTTTAACAAAGGATTAAATATAATTAAACAGATTGCAATAAATAATGTTTACATCACTAAATTAATAAATGATATATTAAATAAAAATTATAGAAAAAAAATATTAAATCTTATGTATATCTACAAATAACTGATGTTTGATGTGTTAGTAAACAGTGGAGAAAAAATATTGATTTTAAATCATAATAACTCAAATTTAATAATTAAAACATCCCAAACGCTATCCAACCAGCTTTTTGTACCAATAACAAATAAAAAAAAAATGTATTTAAATAACAAAGATAAATATAATATTTTAAATAAATCGGGGGTAAATAAATTTATTTGTAACGATGCAAGTATTTTTACGTAGGAAAGACTTCTAGAAATGTCAATATTAGAGTTAAGGAACAGGTAAGGTGTTTAAATAATAACAACTATTCTGAATTTGCAAATCATATTTTAGAAAAAAATCATTCTTTTTATATAAATAAAGGTTTAATTTTTTTTATATATAAATACAACCGGTTTACAATTACACAAATTTGAAATTTTAGAAATCAGAAAAAGCATTAATAGTGAATTAACTTTAATAAATAATCTTTTTTTTTTAAATAGCTGTTCTGTTGAATTTATTTTCATATTAAAAGTGATAATAAAAATAATTTCTTTATTAATTTCTAACATAAATTTGTTATTCAGTGTTTTATAATAATGTTTTTTTAGTAATTTTCTATTAACATTTTTGATTAATTATTTACATACTTTAATTAATTCTTGTTTATGTTTTATAATTTGTCTATTTTGTTCTATTTTTTTTGTAATTTGTGTATATTATTTTCAGTATTATTCCTAATGAAGAAAGCATCGCTTTCGAAACATGTAGATATCTTTATGTTAATAAAGTGGTGAATACAAAGTATATTATTTATTTAATTTATATACGAGTAAATACCTATTTGGATATTTTTATAATTATTCTAAAATTATTGTGTCGATTTACACATGGAGTTTTTAATATAGTTTACATATCACCTACTATGCATTGTTTTATACTATGTATCTAAATACTCCTTCCATAACCACGAGCTACTGTAGCTCAATTTATGGAGAGTAGAACGATGAAAGGAAAAAAATCATGTATTTTGTTATGTTTTTGAAGATAATATATTTTTTTAAAGTATATACGAGTATATACTATGTCTTTCTTTTCTATTCTATGCACAAAACACTGCTTTCTTAATTATTCCTTAGAACTCATTTAACAAAGTGTTTTAAGTAAATTTGAATATGTCTAGTACTATTTAAAAAATGTGTTTTCCCTTTCTTTTCTAATTGCAGATAATGTATTTCTGTACATTTCTATTTATAATATTGTGTTTTATTAATTATTTCGAGGCTTAAAGACACGCTTATACTACTTAACTATAATAATTTTTCTTTTCGCAGATTATCCCTTTTCCGTACTATTATTTTCACAAAACTATGGTTTGTTACTTATTTCATAGCATTGAGGTTAAGCGAAACTAACTCAAATTTTCACTTTAAACACCTTTAGCACATAATGCGTTTAAATATTGATATGAATTGTTTGTTGGCGGATGTACACACGGAATATGAAATGGAATAAATTATTATTGTTCGTTTAAAGCTCAGATCTTCCAAGAAACTAATAAAAAAACTGTATTTCTAGTTATACGATTGTATATTACATTTTTTACCAGTTTCTTGGAGGACTTGAGCTCTATAACTACAGTAATAATTTATTCCATTTCATGTTCCATTTGTATATCCGCCAAGAAGCAATTCAATTCAAAATTTAAAAGCATTACATGTCAAAAGTATTTTTTCTAAAATATTTAAATTAGCTCCATCTGTGAGCACACATCACGTTTCGTTTAACCTTGAACAAAGTATTCAAAGTCAAGTCTTACATCCTTGCATTTTCATCCTACTATTTCATTTATGAAATTCAAGAAAATGCTAAATTTTCCACCATTATCAAATGCTCAGTGGAATATTTAAACATTTATTAACAAAATTTAGGAGGATTACTCACTAAAACACACGATTTTTATAGGCTGAAACAATGCGAAAATTTGAATTACTCAATTACTCTGTTCTTATAATATCTACTAGGTTTTGCCTATTGCAGTGCAGCAATTGGTTTGTGTACTTAGAATATGTGTTGTAATGTGGATGAAGCAAGAAGTGTGTGTGTTGGAAATAATTTTTAAAACGAATATTTGGAAAAAAATTTATACTCAGCCTCCTACCCCTACTCCAACTCCTACTCCAACTCCTACTCCAACTCCTACTCCAACTCCTACTCCAACTCCTACTCCAACTCCTACTCCAACTCCTACTCCAACTCCTACTCCAACTACTACTCCAACTCCTACTCCAACTCCTACTCCAACTCCT